>CM060074.1:44053719-44078719 GCA_030533445.1 Cyprinodon diabolis | reverse complement strand
ATGGATGGATGGATGATGGATGGATGATGGATGGATGGATGGATGGATGGATGAATGATAGGTGGATGGATGGATGGATGGATGGATGATGGTTGGATGATGGATAGATGGATGATGGATGGATGGATGATGGATGATGGATGGATGATGGATGATGGATGGATGGATGATGGATGATGGATGGATGATGGATGGATGGATGGATGGATGGATGATGGAGGATGGATGGATGATGGAGGATGGATGGATGATGGATGGATGGATGATGGATGGATGATGGATGATGGATGGATGGATGATGGATGGATGGATGGATGGATGGATGGATGATGGATGGATGGATGGATGGATGGATGATGGATGGATGGATGGATGATGGATGGATGATGGATGATGGATGATGGATGGATGGATGGATGGATGGATGATGGATGGATGGATGATGGATGATGGATGGATGATGGATGGATGATGGATGATGGATGGATGGATGAAGGATGGATGGATGATGGATGGATGATGGATGGATGATGGATGGATGGATGGATGGATGGATGATGGATGGATGATGGATGGATGGATGATGGATGGATGATGGATGATGGATGGATGGATGGATGGATGGATGGATGATGGATGGATGATGGATGGATGGATGGATGGATGGATGGATGATGGATGGATGGATGGATGATGGATGATGGATGGATGGATGGATGGATTGATGGATGGATGGATGATGGATGGATGGATGGATGATGGATGGATGATGGATGATGGATGGATGGATGGATGGATGGATGATGGATGGATGGATGATGGATAATGGATGGATGGATGGATGATGGATGGATGGATGGATGGATGGATGGATGATGGATGGATGATGGATGGATGGATGGATGGATGGATGGATGGATGATGGATGGATGGATGGATGGATGATGGATGGATGGATGGATGGATGGATGATGGATGGATGGATGGATGGATGATGGATGGATGATGGATGGATGGATGGATGGACGATGGATGGATGGATGGATGGATGGATGATGGATGATGGATGATGGATGGATGGATGATGGATGATGGATGGATGGATGATGGATGATTGATGGATGGATGGATGGATGATGGATGGATGGATGATGGATGATGGATGGATGGATGGATGATGGATGGATGATGGATGGATGGATGATGGATGGATGATGGATGGATGGATGATGGATGGATGATGGATGATGGATGGATGGATGGATGATGGATGGATCGATGATGGATGGATGATGGATGGATGGATGGATAGATGGATGGATGGATGGATGGATGGATGGATGATGGATAATGGATGGATGGATGGATGATGGATGGATGATGGATGATGGATGGATGGATGGATGATGGATGGATGATGGATGGATGGATGGATGATGGATGGATCGATGGATGGATGATGGATGGATGGATGATGGATGGATGATGGATGGATGATGGATGGATGGATGGATGATGGATGGATGATGGATGGATGGATGATGGATGGATGATGGATGATGGATGGATGGATGGATGATGGATGGATGGATGGATGGATGATGGATGGATGATGGATGGATGATGGATGGATGATGGATGGATGGATGGATGGATGGATGGATGGATGGATGGATGGATGGATGATGGATGGATGATGGATGGATGGATGGATGGATGATGGATGATGGATAATGGATGGATGGATGGATGATGGATGGATGGATGGATGGATGGATGGATGGATGATGGATGGATGGATAGATGGATGGATGGATGGATGGATGGATGATGGATAATGGATGGATGGATGGATGATGGATGGATGATGGATGGATGTATGATGGATGGATGATGGATGATGGATGGATGGATGATGGATGGATGATGGATGATGGATGGATGGATGATGGATGGATGATTGATGATGGATGGATGGATGATGGATGATGGATGGATGATGGATGGATGATGGATGGATGGATGATGGATGGATGGATGGATGGATGATGGATAATGGATGGATGATGGATGGATGGATGGATGATGGATGGATGGATGGATGATGGATGGATGGATGATGGATGGATGGATGATGGATGATGGATGGATGGATGGATGGATGGATGGATGGATGGATGATGGATGATGGATGATGGATGATGGATGGATGGATGGATGATGGATGGATGATGGATGATGGATGGATGGATGGATGGATGGATGATGGATGATGGATGATGGATGGATGGATGGATGATGGATGATGGATGGATGGATGATGGATGGATGATGGATGATGGATGGATGGATGATGGATGATGGATGGATGATGGATGGATGGATGATGGATGGATTATGGATGGATGGATGATGGATGGATGGATGATGGATGGATGGATGATGGATGATGGATGGATGATGGATGGATGGATGATGGATGGATGGATGATGGATGGATGGATGGATGATGGATAATGGATGGATGATGGATGGATGGATGATGGATGATGGATGATGGATGGATGGATGGATGATGGATAATGGATGGATGATGGATGGATGGATGGATGATGGATGATGGATGGATGGATGGATGGATGGATGGATGGATGATGGATGATGGATGGATGGATGGATGATGGATGGATGGATGATGGATGATGGATGGATGATGGATGGATGGATGATGGATGGATGGATGAATGGATGATGGATAATGGATGGATGATGGATGATGGATGGATGGATGATGGATGGATGGATGATGGATGGATGGATGGATGGATGGATGGATGCTCTGCCTTTTCAACCTACTGTATTTTTTATTTTAAACATTATTTGATGGCCTTTGTGGCAGGGATGGAGATCCATATTTTATGTCACACGCAGAGTATAGATCTAGATAGATAGATAGATAGATAGATAGATAGATAGATAGATAGATAGATAGATAGATAGATAGATAGATAGATAGATAGATAGATAGATAGATAGATGTTGCAGTATCTATAACAACCCAAACACACAGGATTTCAGAATTAGACATCCCCAGTTATTAATTTCACCAGATCTGATCGCCCTGTTAAAAACTTCACATGGCGTTCCCCCCTGATGTCATTTACGTTGAGTTGCAATAAATGCGAAACTCTCTGCAGGTTCTTGTCTTTGTCGTCCGCACTATTCAGCTGGCTTTGAAACACACGGCGAGAAGGTGGGGGCCGGGTGGGGAGGGTTACGGGGGCGAGAAACGCAAAAGTAATGCAATAGTTACTTTTACTAGTAACTAGTGACTTTTATTGTGGAGAAACTCAGTTAGTAACTCAGTTACCTTTTGGGAGAAGTAACTAGTAACTATAACTAATTACTTTTTCAAAGTAACGTGCCCAACACTGGTATTCAGAGGGGAGTAGTTCCGGTTACATCATCGACATTTGAGCCGCTTATTTTATCCCAAATCAAACCAACCACAGGAGTGACTTTCATGCTTTTCAATCGGTGAGAGAAAAATGTTGGTTTTCTGGTTCCACCCAGAGAAGACCTCAGCTTGACGCAGAGGATCTGTGGAAGTCGACATCTTCCCAGGTTTAGGCTGGACTTCCACAGACTTCATGCAGCTGTGGGGTTTTTAGGAGTTTAGTTCATATATCAGACGCAGGAGAACTGCATTATAATAAGATCCTTTTTAACTCTTTCTTTAAATTCATAGTTTTTTTTGTTAGAGTCAAAGTCTGCTTCTAGGTTTTTGTTCTTCCTCTTGTTGTTGTTCTTCAGAAGAGAAGGTAATCCATGGATACCGGATTTCTAGCTGCGTATTTCATCACACAGCAGGAACACTAATAGAGCAAAAACTCAGAAGTTACAGACCGGTTTCCTTTTTCTGTTCTGGATCCATGAACCTCTCTGCATCTCTCCCTCCTCTCCTCTCCGTCTCTCTCCTGATGACAGCTTCCATTATCATGTTCCTCACGGCTCGCCTGTTCTCCTCCTGATATGTGACCTCACACGAATATTAATTTACTGTAGTATTAACAATATCACATCTTATTCTACATGCTCAGCTCTACCCTCCAGACGCCCTTCATCCTTCCTCCCCCATCTTGCCTTTCTATGCTTTACCTCTCAGTTAACTCTTTATCGAAGCAGGCGCTCAGTAAACCGAGAGCAGCCAGTCAGATCTCCATCTAGGGTCTGAGCGAGACAAACATTCACCTGCATTGGATGTTTCCTGCAGTAATACACCGATTCTCCCAGGGCGCATGAAGTCCTTCTCTCTCAGGGGAAATGTTGCAGCAATCTACATAATTCATGCGGAGCATCGCGTCGGGCCGTAGAAGGGAAGCGTGAGCGAACCATGTACAGAACAGCAGACTGAAAGAAAACCTGAAGGCACAGCAGACATAAAAACTAGCTCCATGTTTCTCAGCTGAGAGGACATTCTTCTATGTTCTTACATGATCCTGTCCTGATGTTCTGCTGAGCATCAGACCCATTAAAAGCTTTTCCCCCGTCGGCGTCCTTGTATCGGTTGTTTACCTCGCTTTGACTCAGATTAGACCAGGATGCAGGGACCATATGTGTTCCTCTTGATGAACAAGAGAAAGATTCAAGTTTGTTTAGAACCATGGACAGCTCCTTCATGGCTCTGCAGGTAATGATCAGGGAGGAATATTTAACCGTTTCCTGCTGTAGGGGGGGCTCTCACTAAGGGAATCGATCTGAGAATAGACATGGACTCTTTCCTGGAGACTAACTAATGTCATCAACCATCAGGAAGGATTGGTCTCCTGCAGAGAGATAGAGAACCTGGACCATACAATGTGTGAACCACATTCTACACATTCATCTTTTTTATGTATCACCATTTCTCCTGATGAAGAAGAAAAGGTTTCTTGGATTTCTGAATTAGCATTCAGAGTCCATCAAGCTGCTGCTGATGATCACCATCTAAACTCCAGCCACTAGAGGGTGCTACTGCTGCTGTTAGTGAGATGTATCACTGTTGAATAGTGTTCTTACTGTCCAGACTATCTTCGTCTGATTTAAGTTTATTTTTTCTGTGATATCTCTGTATCTCAGTAACTCTAACTGTCCAGAATTAAAACATGGCGCCTTCTGCTGCACGTTTCTACTGAGCACTTGTCAGTTTCACACGGTTTTATTTCTGATAGCAAGGAGTAGCTAGCCTAGGCTAGTGCTAGCTTGGCATTGCTATGGCTTCTCTCTCTCCCTCCCTTGACTCTTTTCCAACTCTTCCTTCTTCCTCTCTTCTCTCCTGCTCTCTGTGTCAGATGTTCAGTTATTCCTCTGCCTCCTTTAGTGATAATGGGATGTGTAATAAGTGTAGTATTTTTGTAGCTTTGGAGGCGAGGGTGTCAGAGTTAGAATCCGGGCTTCAGGCTGTTGAACATCCAGGAGTTAAAGTAGGCCCCCCAAGTAGCTGTCCTCCAAAAGTGCCTGAGCAGCCAGGCGATTGGGTAACTGTACGCAGAAATCGTAGTCGTGGATCTCTGCCCACTGGTCACCACCAACCCGTTCACGTTTCTAACCGGTTTTCCCCACTCAGTGACACACCCACTGAGAAGCCCACTCTGGTGATTGGCAGCTCCATAGTCAGAAACGTGGCATTAGAGACACCAGGGACCATAGTCAAATGTTTGCCGGGGGCCAGAACGGGCGACATCAAATCCTACCTGAAACTACTGGCTAAGGATAAGGTTAAATACAGTAAGATTGTTATTCACGCTGGTGGTAATGACACCCGGTTACGCCGATCGGAGGTCACTAAAATTAGTGTTGCTTCGGTGTGTAAGTTTGCCAAAACAATGTGGGACTAATTTTCTCTGGTCCCCTCCCTGATCTGACCAGTGATGACATGTTTAGCCGCATGTCGTCATTCAACCGCTGGTTGTCTAGGTGGTGTCCTGAAAACAACGTGGGCTACATTAATAATTGGCAATCCTTTTGGGGAAAGCCTGGTCTGATTCGGAGAGACGGCATCCATCCCACTCTGGATGGTGGAGGTGGGAGGCCAGCTGAAGAGACTGACACAGAGGAAAGCCTCTGGATCAGACAGCATTCCTCCAAGGCTGCTGAGGAATTGTGCTGATGAGCTCTGTGAGGTCCTCAGCTACATCTATAACCTGAGCCTAAGCCTGGGGGTGGTCCCCACTCCCTGGAAGACCTCCTGTGTGGTACCGGTTCCCAAAACGCAGCACGCCAAGGAACCGGGCGGCTTTAGACCCGTCACCCTGAATCCAGCTGGATTCCACTCCTTCCTTTGGGCTCAGACTGAACTTTATAACCAGGTTAGTGACTCCTACACTCATACTTGTCCACCGTCAGAGTTCCATGGTCACTAACCTGTGTTTTCCCCTCCACAGAGATTCCGGCCTTTTTGTCCTAGAGTCGTAGATTTGAAAAACTGGCAATAAACGCTATTATAAATCACTTCAGTCTGTCTAACTAAATTCTGGGTCCAAAGTTCTGAGGTCTGACAAGATCACGTCAGCCCGGTTCTGAGGTCCTTCCACTGGCTCCCTTTAGCTCAAAGAAAAGACTCTAAAATCTTTAAGATCAGAGACCGCTTTACTGACCGGCTCCTTGCTGCAAACTGGATGCTGCCTTTTTATCAAACTGGATGAAACTGAGCCGAGTAGTTTACTTAAATAGAAAACATCATGAAATTATGTAAAAGCTCCAGTCTTTGCTAAGATGGGAATAATGAGGCCTGTGGGAGTCTGAGGCTCCTTGCAGTGGTGCTGATGGAACAGTCCTGACAGAATGACGCTCCCTAAACCATGTTTAATTTGAAGTGGCTCCATGAGAGCCTCCTCCAATACCTTCTCTGCACCTGGGTCCTCTGCTCCCTTTCTAAAAATACGGCGAGGCTGCTGGCGGGCATGCAAAGCACTCCCTGCAGCATAATCAGAGAGGCAAACATGAAGCCGTGTGAGTCTATGAGGAACGAAGGAGCGTCATTATCAGCCAATAACCTCCTGCTGGGAGCCTGATCAAACGCTGAGGGAGCAGAATGAAGGTGGAAGGTGGAGGACGAGTGAGAAACAACTTCCCTGAATATTAATATTCATAACCTGTCTGCAGAAGCACATGCGGCCTGATGTGCCAACAGAGACCAGGAGGAGGTTTAAGGTCAGGAACCTTTTCACTCCATCAGGTTCTTGGTTCATTCAGGGGTCAGAGGTCATGTGTTTATCGAGCCAGACATCATGGCTGATGGTTACAGCGTCATCATTTGCAAACAAACAATTTTACTCTCATGAAATACTTATTTGTGTTCCTATTGTTGATCACAGCCTGAACGCTTTCAGGCCAGATCCTGGTGGCTGCTGAGAGACGGGGTCAGGAAATGGACCGGGGACGGAGACAGCAGGTCCATCCAGCAGAGTTCTGCTTCCTGGTTCTTTGTGCAGTCTGTCCATCATCAAGCAGAGCAGGATGTCCTCACCTGCTGGACAGAGACTCACTGGGAAACAGCATTTCCTGTTTCTCTTCATCTCTGCTGTGTGTCGTTGCCATGGATACCGTCTCCATCAACTTGAGAGTAATTTCTAAATGTTAACAAAATGCCCCACATCAGCGTGGCAGCTGACAATAAAGATGATTTGTTTAGTGCTGAAAGGCTGGCTGCTCTCTGAGCGATAACCAGGCAGCATCATTAGCACAGATTAATAGGCCTTTTAATGCCCTCATTAAACTGCAGGCTGAGATATGGATGGAAGGTGTCAGCACAGAATCGCCTCCTTTCCTTTGCAGGATGCTTTCAGGCTCGTCGGGGCGCCTGAATTATAGGTGCCACTGGTGCTATCAGGAGCTAACAACATCCTGTGGCATTTCCACTTCACTGCTCTTTAAACGGGGGCTCTGCAGCGCAGCGGGGGCTCTCTTCCTTCCACTTAGCAGCTAAATGTGCTTACTGAACACCTACAGCTTCAGCTCTTTTGGCAGATGTGCTTTTAGAAGAACCCGCAGCTGCTGACTGCTTCCGAATCTGGGCTTTAACTTTGTTTCGTCCCGTTTGGTTCAGCTTTTTATCTCCTCTATCAATCTTTTAGTTTCATTCCTCAGATTTTTTAGTTGTCGTTTTATTTTTCTGTGTTTCTCTGGTTTCTGATGCGACCACCTTTCCTCCAGCTGATCAGTGCTGGGTTACATTCTCTGCTTCCAACAGGCTGCTGAGTCAGACCCTCAGAAGAGGCTTTCTGCTGAACTTTTCAGGCCTTCACTCCAACAGCAGCTGAATTCATGGGAACCAGGACTGAACAGCAGAGCGTTTGGTGTGAGAAGGAAAAGTATAATGTGAGCCCAGACTTCACCACTGCCATTTGCAGTTTGCTCCTAAACTAAGCCAGGTTTGATTTAACCATGATCTGTGTTCAGCTTTTATTAATAAATGAGAAAAGACAAAGAGCTAATTAGTTGTGTTGGGCCATAAACCAGAGAGGATCATGGGGGCTCCTCTTCCCTCCATTAAAGACATTTCATCCCAGCGCTGCGTGTCCCGAGCCCGTGACATCATCAATGACCCCTCACCCCCCCACCATGGACTGTTCTCCCTGCTGCCCTCTGGGAAGAGGCTTCACAGCATTCAATGCAGGACCAGCAGGTTCTGCAGCAGCTTCTTCCCCACCGCCATCACACTGAGGAACTGATGGATAAAACTGAAAAAAGACAAAAACTGAAAAAAGCTGAGTGTTAAAAAACCTCTAAATCATGACAGATTCTCTGCATCAGACTGACCACATCAGTGCAGTTTTTGCACCATGTTTTTTTTTCTCTGACACTGTTTCCATTTTATCACTGCTGCACTTTAAGGAATGAAAATGTCATAGAGCTGTACTAAAGGAAATGTTGTTTTGTTTAAACACACATTACCTCAATACAGATGGTCTAAGTGATGATAGTAATCGTGTTTATACCGCAACACATGGTTAATGGTAAATGGCCTGTACTTATATAGCGACTTTATTCAATTCAGGAGAATTGACCAAAGCGCTTTACACTACATTCATTCACACACTGATGGTGGTGAGCTACATGGTAGCCACAGCTGCCCTGGGGCTCACTGACAGAAGCGGGGCTGCCGTACACTGGCGCCACCCTCTGACCGCCATCAGTAGACAATGCAGGTGAAGTGTCTTGCCCAAGAACACAACGACACTGAAGGTCAGAGTCGGGGCTTGAACCGTCAACTCTTCGGTTTCAGGGCAAACTCCTACATCCAACGCCACTGTCGCCCCAACATGTCAGATTTCACCATGATGGTGAGCCGTTTAAACACGACACCAATAGCAAAGCAGACACTTTTAATTACTATGTTAATAACTGTGTTTAGTTCATTAGACGGCTGATAAAAAATACGCTCATATAATATGTTTCAATTTGCAAGAAAGATCGTAAAAGAACGATGAATTGGACTAATGGGTCATCCAGAGCGTTGATTTAAACCATTCCGTTACGTATAATGTTGTAGCGATGATGGATAACAAAAAGTGGTAGTTAAGCGGATTCCAGGGGGGGGGGTTACTTAGGGTAGATAATGTTACTTAGGGGCCTATTATTGTGTCGTTACGCCATTGACCGACACAACATGAAGGATGAAGAGTCTCCTCTCATTGGTCAGTCAATGAAACCCTCACTGATTGGTCGAGTGCCGCTTGACATCCTGGGAACCTGAGCAGGTTCCAACTGTATGGTGTTGCATCCTGCGTGACTTTTGCCTGGAGGGATTTTCTCTTCCAGGGCTTGGGGTGGATGATCTTCTGTTGGTCCTGAGTTCCCCTCTGGAGAGGAGGAGCAGGCAGGATCATCTGCTTCTTCAGGAATCAACATTTCTAGAAAAGATCTTTCCGGCTTCAACCTGCTCTGTACCAGAAGAGAAAACATCTGGTTTTTGATGGTAAAAACAGAAGGCAGTGAACGGGAGCTGCAGCCTCTGATCCAGCCAGGCTACCCGTCTCCTCACAGTCATCTAGATCTAACGGAGAAGGCTTTCGTTTAATGAAAAAGCACTACTTTATATTTCTGGAAATAAACTCACCTCCCCCTGATTTAAATACATGAGCGCCACCTTTCTCTGGCTCCCTGAACTGCAGAGGAACTTGGTAGCATGTTTCGTTGCATCCATTGCAATAGCTAGAATCATGTAAGAATTCCAGCTACCAGTAGTTCTAATTAAACATGCAGCGCTGGATTAACGAGGAAGGCACCCTCCCTTAATCTGCTCCATTCACCAGCATTTACATATGACCGCCTTGCCTCCCACTTCCCCTCCGCCCCTCCCCCGTAGCCAGTCATTTTCCTCCTTCCTACTGCCCACTTCTACTGAAATTTCTGACCTCATTCAAAAATCCAAGTCCTCTACCTGTTCTCTTGACCCCCTCCCCACAGCTCTGGTCAAAAACTGTCTTACCTCCCTCCCCCCCTTCATTACTTCCATTATTCATTCCTCACTCTGCTCTGGTATTGTTCCTTCACTTTTCAAAACTGCATCTGTCTTCCCGATTCTGAAAAAACCTGGTTCTGATCCCGCTAACTTTAATAATCTTCGTCCCATTTCTAATCTTCCCTTTATCTCTAAAATACTTGAAAAAATTGTGTGTGCTCAACTCCACACCTTACTTACCCTCAACAGTCTTTACGAGCCTTTCCAGTCTGGTTTTCGCCCCCCTCATAGTACTGAAACTGCCCTAAGAAAAATCACAAACGATCTCCTTATAGCTGCTGACTCTGGACTCCTCTCCATCCTCATCCTTCTTGATCTCAGTGCAGCCTTTGATACCATTTCTCATCCCATTCTCCTCAATAGACTATCCTCTCTTGGCATCTCTCACATCCCTCTTGACTGGTTCCGCTCATATCTCTCCGACCGCACTCAGTTTATTCAGCTCAAATCTTTCACTTTGCACCCTTCCCCTGTCACTTCTGGCGTTCCTCAAGGCTCAGTTCTTGGCCCCCTCCTCTTCATCACCTACCTTCTTCCCCTTGGCAGTATTTTCCGAAATTCAACATTCACTTTCACTGTTATGCGGATGACACCCAGCTTTATTTATCCAGTAAACCCACTTCCTCACTCCCCCCCTTGTCCCTTACTAACTGCCTACTTGAAATTAAAGACTGGTTCACCTCAAACTTCCTTAAACTAAACAGTGATAAAACAGAACTCCACTAAATCCACCCTATCAAAAATCAAAAGTTTCTCACTACCCACTAACAACTCCTTAGTCTCCCCCTCCCCTCAGGTCAAGAGTCTGGGTGTCATCCTCGACTCCTCCCTCTCCTTTCAGTCTCACATAAATACAATTACCAGGTCTGCATACCTCCACCTTCGCAACATTAACTGTCTCCGTTTCTCCCTCACCCCTCATACTGCCTCTGTCCTGATCCACAGCCTCATCACCTCCCGTATTGATTATTGTAATTCTCTTCTTTTTGGCCTCCCTCATAAATCTCTCCATAAACTTCAACTTCTTCAGAACTCAGCTGCTCGTGTCATCACCAGAACCCCCTCCTTCCATCATATTTCCCCTGTTCTTCACCAACTCCATTGGCTCCCAGTTCAATTCAGAATTCAATTTAAAATCCTTCTCTATACTTTCAAAGCCATCCATAACCTTGCTCCTCCATATCTGTCAGACCTCCTTCACATCGCCACCTCCTCCCGCTCCCTAAGATCCTCCTCCTCCATCCACCTCACTGTACCCCCAGCTCGACTTGTCACCATGGGGAGCAGAGCCTCCAGCTCTGGAACTCACTTCCTCCCGACCTCTGCAGTATTGACTCTCTCCCCTTATTCAAAGCCAGACTCAAAACTCATCTGTTCCAGCTCGCTTATCTGTGAATATACTGCTCTTTTCCCTATCCATGATTGTTTTTTGTTTTTATGTTCCTGTATCTGTATTTTGTGTTTTCATCTCTTTTTATTTATTTTTTGTATTATTTGTAAAGTGACCTTGAGTGTCAAGAAAGGCGCTGTTAAATAAAATGTATTATTATTATTATTAATAACCCCAAAGAGAGGAAGGCAACTGGTTTATTTCCAGAAATGGCCTCTGATTTACTAGGAACCACATTAAGCTCAGCCAGTGATAGAAAACTAGCTACTTAGCACCAGAGTTTCCTTCCATGCTGGTCGTACCTTTAGCTTCTGTCCGGAAGCATCAGAAACACGGCATTCGTTAAGATCTACGCCATGTTGTGAGCGCAGGTGTTTCTGCATGTTGGATGTATTTCCTCCCGCAGATGTTATCGCAATGATTGCAAAGCGCCTTGTTGCCATCTTTCTCTTCCAACTTTTGATCGCTTTGACCGCTTTTGTTTTGCTTTTCTAGACTTACGCCTGGTCACGTCGTACTTGCTGACTTAATGCTGTGTGCGTAACTTTCGTAGAACATGTGATGTAAGTCGTGCTGCCCAGAGCTAGGCTCCGGTGCTGCCTGGAATCATTAAGAGAACCGTTAGGCGAGCTGCCAAGTGTTGCCATGGAATTGGAACACACAGAACCGGTTCTGAACAGGAACCGGTTCTCGATTCCCATCCCTAGTTCTGATGGTCCAATACTGCAGGACAGCAGGAGTAGACCTCTGCTTGGTTCATACCAGAAGCGTGTTCCTGTTCTGAGAATCTTATTCAGTGTTAGGGGAAGGGAACCTTTCAGGACAGTTTTTTAGGATCAACAGAAAATGTTTCCACAACATTTCCAAGTGGACCATGAGAATGTGTTGAATTAACTGATGAAAACAGTTCTGATTATGTTGTCTTTGCATTCAATGATCCTTCAGCTGCCCGCTGAAAAGCTGAGCCTTCACAGGCGTCAGCCCGACTCTTCAGCCTCAGGGGTCAGAAGGAGGCTAGGAACTTTTCAGCCTCAGGGGTCAGATGGAGGCTAGGAATAAACTCAGAGTCACAGAGGCTGAGGTTAGCAGCGCTAATAAGCGTCACATCCTAGCAGGGTCAGCGGGATTCAGCAGAGGGACAGTAGAACCAGACAGGGAGGCTAATATCACAGACGATATAATTACACATCTTCACTCTTACATTATTAAGTATATATTCTTCACACTTAGTGCTTTTTTCACTGAAATCTGGTTGCAAAACACTAAACTGAGCTAAATCTAAAATTTCTATCTTAATATTTATCTGTATAGGTTAAGTCTATATCTACAGTAGTAAATACATATCAGATTAAATAATGCTACTTATAATTTAGGGATAGTATCTAGGTGTTACTTTATTCTATCTCTTATAACCGTTGGTTGTTCTGTTCTTTTTCCATCTCTTTGCAGATGATGAAGCAGACTGAAGATGTTTTATCGTTATCTCCCTTTTATCTCCTCTTTCTTTCATCTTTCTCCTTTTTGTTTCTATTTTTCCTTTCCTGTTCTACTAACATGGCAGTGTCCATATAATCTGTAAAACTCCCTGCATGAAACATAATAAAGCTATTTATGCCCATAAATCCAGCGGAACACTATAGCGATAGCCGTACTGCTCCACTGGTGAAAGTAAAATCTGTTGGTGTCTTTTTGGCATCAAGACAATTATTCTTATTGACACTTACTAGACAGGACAATGTTAAAAAATAAAAATAAATAAATAAATAAATCTGATCTATCTGATCGAATTCAGTTTGTTTATGTTAATGATAGATCTTCAACACGCTCAAAGGTTACCTGTGGAGTACCACAGGGATCAGTGCTAGGACCAATTCTCTTTACTTTATACATGCTCCCAATCGGTAGAGTTATTAGACAGCATGGGATTAATTTCCACTGTTATGCTGATGATACCCAGCTATATCTGTCTATAATCCAGATGAAGCTAACCCATTACATAGATTACAGGCATGTCTGAAGACATAAAAACCTGGATGACTCTTAACTTTCTGCTTCTGAATGCAGACAAAACAGAAGTTATAGTCTTTGGACCAGAGTCTCTGAAAAAGAAGCTGATTAGCCAGTCACTTCATTTGGATGGGATTAAACTGATTTCAGATAATAAAGTAAAAAATCTTGGTGTTGATCAGGACCTGTCATTCCACTAATTTCTAAAAGTAGAATGGGAGGCAGATCTTTTATTTATCAGGCTCCTCTCCTGTGGAACCAACTACCAGTCTCTCAGGTCAAACCAGTCATCTCTAGTCCTTTGTGCCCACCATCCGACTCCCCTCCACCCGCCCTGGACGTCGATGGACATCCGGCCTTCAATTCAATTCAATTCAATTCAGTTTATTTATATAGCGCCAAATTCACAACACATGTCATCTCAAGGCACTTTACAGTTCAACCAGATCATACAGTCAAATTGATACAAAGTTTTCTATCTAAGGAAAACCAGTTGATTGCATTGACTTATTGACTCAAATACAATCCCTCACACTAAGCATGCTTGTAGCGACAGTGGAGAGGAAAAACTCCCTTTGAACAGGAAGAAACCTCCAGCAGAACCAGGCTCAGTGTGAGCGGCCATCTGCTGAGGCCCACTGGGGTTCAAGGAGACAGAAGCAGACATAGAAAAAGAAGCATAGATACAAAAAGCAGCTGTAAAAGGCGGCCCCGTCCAGGAAACACACAGCCAGGCAGACGAGCTCCAAGGCAGCTCCCATGCCAGAGGATGAAGAGAGCACATCCACCCAGCCACGGCCAGAGAAACAGGACCACACTGGAAAACAGCCCGATCTCCAACATCTACAAACAAGGGTGTTGATGGAAGCAGCACAGCTGATGTTTCTTTCCTGGGTGACATCACAGCCAAAAAGGAACAGACGAGGCAAAGCTACTCTGAGGAAAAGCAGAGAGAGCAGAAGGTTAGAGATTGAACAAACAGATTCTGCAGAATAGGAGAACAGAGAGAGAATGAAGCAGAATGATGAAATGGGGGTCCCTATGTCCTCCAGCAGTCTAAGCCTATAGCAGCATAACTTTAAAGACAGCTCCGGATAACCTGAGCCACCCTAACTATAAGCTTTATCAAAAAGGAAAGTTTTAAGCCTAGCCTTAAAACTAGACAGGGTGTCTGCCTCACGGACTAAAACTGGTAGTTGGTTCCACAGGAGAGGAGCCTGATAACTAAAAGATCTGCCTCCCATTCTACTTTTAGAAATTCTAGGAACCACTAGTAAACCTGCAGATTGAGAGCGAAGTGCTCTGTTAGGAACATAAGGAACAATCAGATCTCTGATATCAGATGGAGCTTGGCCATTTAAGGCTTTATATGTGAGAAGGAGGATTTTAAATTCTATTCTTGATTTAACAGGAAGCCAATGAAGAGAAGCCAGGATAGGAGAGATATGATCTCTCTTTTTCATTTTCATCAGAACTCTGGCTGCAGCATTTTGGATCAGCTGAAGGCTTTTAACTACAGTTTGTGGACTTCCTGATAGTAAAGAATTACAATAGTCCAGCCTTGAAGTAACAAATGCATGGACTAGTTTCTCAGCATCACCCCTGGACAGGAGATTGCTCATTTTAGCAACATTCCTCAGATGAAAGAAGGAAATTCTAGAAACCTCTTTGATCTGGGATTTAAATGACAGGTCCTGATCAAAAATAACACCAAGATTTTTTACTTTATTATCTGAAATCAGTTTAATCCAAATGAAGTGACTGGCTAATCAGCTTCTTTTTCAGAGACTCTGGTCCAAAGACTATAACTTCTGTTTTGTCTGCATTCAGAAGCAGAAAGTTAAGAGTCATCCAGGTTTTAATGTCTTCAGACATGCCTGTAATCTATGTAATGGGTTAGCTTCATCTGGATTATAGACAGATATAGCTGGGTATCATCAGCATAACAGTGGAAATTAATCCCATGCTGTCTAATAACTCTACCAATTGGGAGCATGTATAAAGTAAAGAGAATTGGTCCTAGCACTGATCCCTGTGGTACTCCACAGGTAACCTTTGAGCGTGTTGAAGATCTATCATTAACATAAACAAACTGAATTCGATCAGATAGATCAGATTTAAACCAGTCTAGTGCTGTTCCTTTAATTCCAACAAAATATTCAAGTCTTTCTAAAAGAATATTATGGTCAACTGTATCAAATGCAGCACTGAGATCCAACAGGACGAGCACAGATACAAGTCCATTATCTGAGGCCATGAGAATATCATTAGTGACTTTCACCAGAGCTGTTTCAGTGCTATGATGAGCTCTAAAGCCAGACTGAAACTCTTCAAAAAGTTCACTATGGTGTAAGTGGTCGCAAACCTGTTTGGCAACTACTTTCTCAAGGATTTTGGATAAGAAAGGAAGATTGGATATAGGTCTATAATTAACCAAGTCATCTGGGTCAAGAGACGGTTTCTTAAGCAGAGGTTTAATTACAGCAACCTTAAAAGCTTTAGGTACATATTCCTGTAACAGAGATAGATTAATCACATCTAAAATGGAGGAGGAGATCAAAGGGAATACCTCCTTAAATAGCCTGGTTGGAACTGGATCTAACATACAAGTTGAAGGCTTAGATGAAGACAATAATTTTGCTAATTCAGAAAGTTCAACTGGATCAACGCAGTCTAAACCCGGTTCAGATTCCATGACTACCTAAGGTACAATCGCGTATAGAGGAGTGCTTATGATCTTATTTTTAATAAGATCAATCTTATTTATAAAGAATCCCATAAAATCATTGCTGCTAAGAGCAGGTGGAATGGACGGTTCAACAGAGCTATGGCTCTGGGTGAGTTTGGCAACTGTATTAAAAAGAAATCTAGGATTATTCTTATTCTTCTCTATTAATGAGGAGAAGTATGCTGCTCTTGCTTTACAAAGGGTCCTCTTATACAGCAGTAAACCATTTTTCCAGACTAGGAAGGACTCCCGCAGGCCTGTGGAGCGATATTTTCTCTCCAGTTTCCTAGCATTTTGCTTCAAAGTATGCAGCTCTGCATTAAACCAAGGAGCAAGCTTTCTATTTTCAACGGTTTTCATTTTCAAGGGAGCTGCGTTGTCTAAGGCAGTACGCAGAGAACTAGCAACCCCATCAACAAAATCATCAACCTGTGAAGGGGAATAAGCTATGCTTTTGCACTCTGCAGCACTGCTCAGCGACACAGAGGAGAGAGAAAGTGAAGCAGATTCTTTAAAATTTATAACTGCACTATCTGATAAAGATCTACTAAAATTGAACCTTCTTTTGGGGGAGGAGAACTCTGTTAAAGTAATCCTGAAGGTTATTAGAAAGTGGTCAGAGAGGACAGGGTTGTGAGGAAATACTGTTATTTCTTCACATTCTATGCCGTATGTCAGCACAAGATCCAAAGTATGAAGATGAGAATGTGTGTGACTATTCACATTTTGAACAAAGCCAATAGTGTCTAAGATAGCATCAAAGGCCGCTCTTAAGCTATCGCCTTCAATGTCAGCATGGATGTTAAAATCTCCCACTATGATGACCCTGTCAGTATTTAATACCAAATCAGAAAGGAACTCTGAAAACTAATCTAAAAATTCAGAGTAAGGACCTGGAGGACGATACAAAGTTACAAAAAGAAGAGGTTTTCTTGCCTTGAAATTTGGATGAGGGAAATTAAGGATTAAATGTTCAAAAGAGTTGTAGGTATTAACTGTTTTGGGAGTAATCAGTAAGTCAGACTGGAAGATTGTTGCTACTCCTCCTCCTCGCCCAGAACTTCTGGGTATGTGAAAATTTAAATAGCTTGAAGGAGTTGCCTCGTTTATGCTCACATAATCCTCTTCCTGCAGCCAGGTTTCTGTAAGGCAACACAAGTCAATGTGATTATCACAAATCAAGTCATTAACTAGCAGACTTTTAGAGGAAAGCGATCTTATGTTAAACAGACCGCATTTAATTGTTTTAACTTTTTCCCCAATTGGAGTTATTTTGATTTTAATTAGATTATCATGATTTACTCCTTTGGGAATCTTTGCTAATTTATTAGATTTTGGTCGTGGGCAAGACACTGTCTGGATGGAGTCAAGAGTGGGTAACAGTAGAGAAGCTGCAGTAAGGTCTGTTAAACTACAACTCTGCTTCCTGGTCTGCACCCTGGGTGGTCAGGGTTTTGGAGGACTAATAAATGTGGCCAGATTCCTAGAAAGATGAGCTGCACCATCCAAAGTGGGATGGATGCCGTCTCTGCGAATCAGACCAGGCTTTCCCCAAAAGGATTGCCAATTATTAATGTAGCCCACGTTGTTTTCAGGACACCACCTAGACAACCAGCGGTTGAATGACGACATGCGGCTAAACATGTCATCACTGGTCAGATCAGGGAGGGGACCAGAGAAAATTACGGAGTCCCACATTTTTTTGGCACTTCACTGTCCGCCGGATCGTGGACTCCCGTCGGCGAGGTCGCGGTTGGCAGTACCTTGTCGATTGGGAGGGCTACGGTCCAGAGGATCACCAGTGGGTTCCTGGCTCCTACATCCTCGACCCATCTTTGATCGAGGAGTATGAGCGCTCCCTCCCTTCGACGTCTTCTGGACCGCCAAGAGGCGGTCGTTGAGAGGGGGGTACTGTTGGGATCTGGAGAAGTTCCACCTTTCTCCAGCAGAGTCCGCCGTGGATCCTCCTGAGCTGAGCCTTCGACACACCTGAGGCGCATCTCATCATCAGAGGATCCACAGTATATAACCTGCCTTCAGACCTTGCCCCAACGCCGCAGTGTTTATCCAGTTTGGTTAGCACCTGAGCCTAGCTTCTTCTGTGAACCTTTGTTGCTCCTGATTCCTGATTGGATTCTAATCCCTCTTTGTCTCTGCTTTCAGGAATTCAGTTTTTCCTTGTAAGCTCTGGATGAGCTTAACCTGCCGAGCCAGCCCTCTGAGCCAAACCTGAAGACCCTTCTCTGGATTCTCATGCAGCTCTGGACTAAGAGCTGGAAACCCAAAGCCAAGGTCTGCCCTCACGCTAGAAGGAAGACGCTGAAGCGGTTATTGGACTCTGCTGAACTAAACAGTCTCTGGACCCAACAGTTCCTCTCTCAAAGCCAAACCCGGACACCTCAAGGTATAAATCTGAAACTCTCAAACTCAGACTCATCTGCTTCCAACTGAACTGTCATCCTCACAGACTCCAGTGAACCTGCCCCCAGGCCTGAACCAGTTCCTGTGTTTATTCCATGTGCTTGTGCTCAATAAAACTTGTTAAACTTTTCATCTGTTTCCGTGGTGTTCAGCATACTGGTCTTTTCTGAAACCCATCATGACAGAACACTGCGGCCAAACACAAGGCCCAGCAGATCACCTCCGTCGTTGGTTGGAGGAGCAAGATGCTCAAATCCAGGGACAAACTCAAACCCTCCGTGAGTTGCATTGCATGGTTAATCACCATAATCAGATGCTTCAGAGTTATGCTAACTACATGAGGAGTGCTAATGCCACGCCGGCAGCACAACCATTTCCGGGTCCAATTCCGCCTCCGAGGTCACCGGCGGTGACGTCATCACCCGAGTTCCGCCCTAGTCTTCCTGAGAAATTTTCAGGTAATATGAAGGACTGTAAAGGTTTTTTGTTTCAATGTCGTTTAATTTTCCAAAACTCTCCTGACAGTTTCCCAACTGATCAAAAGAAAATAACTTTTATTCTGTCCCAACTGACTGGAAGAGCCCTTGAGTGGGCTGAGGCAAGGTTTGCCTCCGAAGAAAGCCTCAGCTGTCATTACACAGATTTTGTTTCTGAATTCTCTCAAGTATTTAACCAAGAAACTGATCAAACCATTGACTCTCGTGCTCTTTTGAACCTAAAACAGGGAAATTCTTCTGTAGCGGATTTCTCCATTAACTTCCGGGTCAAAGCCGCAGCTTCCGGATGGAATCAAATTGCTCTAAAAAGTGCTTATTTCCTAGCTTTAAACGAAAGCATCAAGGATGAACTAGCAACCCTCGACAAACCTGCAACACCTGAAGAATTGATCCACCTGACTATTAGGCTGGATAACAGAATCCGAGCTAGAAACAGCTCAAAACCAAGGAATCAGGGTTTTTTTGAGTCTGCCCCTGCATCTAATAATGTAACTGTTTTTTCTGCTCCCACAGAGCTCTTTGCCAAGCCGAGGTCTAAGACCCAGTCTCTCCCTTTGCCAGTTCAGGCCTCTCATACCTTGGATACTGAATCCGAACCCATGCAGGTTGGACATACGAGGCTAACCCCTGAGGAAAAGCTAAGACGCTGCAGGGGAAAGCTTTGTATCTACTGTGGTGAGAGTGGCCATTTCATCGCTTCATGCCCAGCTAAATCAAAAGCCGGGGCCCGTCAGAGGATCTGAGGAGTCTGACGGGCCATTCTATCTCTGTGAAATCTCCTCGTCTTATGCTCCCAGCCACCTTGTTCTTCTCTGAGCAGAATCTAACACTATCTGCCTTCATCGATTCAGGCTGTGAACGGAATTTGATTGACTCCAACTTGGTTCAGCAGCTACAAATTGAAACTATTCCTCTAAACCAGCAACTCTGTGTCTCCACCATTGATGGAAAGAGACTCCACCAGGTTACCCACCAAACGCAACCCCTCGATCTGTTAATCTCAGGTAACCATCGTGAAACCTTAACATTTTTTGTTCTTCCCTCTGCATGTTCTCCTCTGGTGCTTGGTTTTGAGTGGCTGGAACGACATAACCCCCATATTAACTGGAAAGATCGCCATATTGAATCTTGGTCGACCTCTTGTCATGAAACATGCCTCCGTTCGGCAGCTCCCACTGTGAGGTCTCCTAGAGGCGGGGGGGAAATGGACTCTCCTGACCTTACTTCTGTCCCTTCCGAGTACCATGATCTAGCTCCCGTCTTCAGTAAGGTCAGTGCTACGTCCCTTCCACCTCACAGACCATATGATTGTGCGATTGAACTATTACCAGGAGCTCCCCTACCCAGCAGCAGACTATACAATATTTCCAAACCTGAACGTGAGACAATGGAGAAATATATTAACGAGTCATTAGCTGCTGGGATAATCCGTCCCTCTTCTTCTCCGCTGGGTGCTGGTTTCTTTTTTGTTGGCAAAAAGGATGGTTCACTAAGACCTTGTATCGACCACAGAGGCCTGAACCAAATAACTGTTAAGAATAAGTACCCACTTCCAGTGCTAGCATCAGCCTTCGAACCTGTACAAGGGGCTACTGTCTTTACTAAGCTCGACTTAAGGAACGCTTATCACCTTCTCAGGATAAGAGATGGAGATGAATGGAAGACAGCCTTCAAGACTCCCTTAGGCCAGTTCGAATATGTAGTCATGCCTTTTGGTCTCACTAACGCCCCTGCATGCTTTCAAGCCTTGGTAAACGATGTTGTCAGAGACTTTTTAAATGTATTTGTTTTCGTCTACATCGATGACATCGTGATTTATTCTAAAGATCTTTCTGAACATAAGAAACATGTCCGCCTGGTCCTGCAAAGATTATTAGAAAACAAACTTTTTGTCAAAGCCGAAAAATGCGAGTTTCATCAACAATCAGTCACCTTTTTGGGGTTTGTGCTCGAGGGCGGGCAGGTTAAGCCTTCTGAAGAAAAGATAAAAGCAGTTTTGGAGTGGCCGGTACCTGAAAACCGTAAACAGCTGCAGAGATTCCTGGGTTTCGCCAATTTCTACCGAAGATTTATCAGGAATTACAGTCAGACAGCTCTTCCTCTAACTTCTCTAACTTCAGTCAAAAAGACCTTCCAGTGGACCCCCGAGGCACAAAGTGCATTTGACAAACTTAAGACTTTGTTTTCCAGAGCCCCTGTGTTAATCCAGCCCGATCCAACCAAGCAATTCATCCTTGAAGTGGACGCTTCCGACTCTGGTGTAGGAGCAGTATTATCCCAAAGACTCGACACAGATCAAAGAGTTCACCCATGTGCCTTCTTTTCTCGTAGACTTTCCCCTGCTGAGCAAAACTACGACCTTGGTGACCGCGAACTCTTGGCCATCAAACTGGCATTGGAGGAGTGGAGACACTGGCTTGAGGGAGCTGAGCACCCGGTTCTTGTATGGACTGATCACAAGAACCTAGCCTACATCCAGTCTACCAAACAAGCCAACCCTCGTCAGTCAAGGTGGTCTCTTTTCTTCTCTCGCTTCAATCTTATAATCTCTTACAGACCCGGATCCAAGAACATCAAACCCGATTCTCTCTCTCGTCTTTATTCCGTTGATCAATCCGAGACGCCTGAACCTGTCCTTCCCGCTTCCTGCACTGTTGGAGTGGTTACCTGGGAGATCACCGATCTTATTAACTCTGCCCTGGCTTCTGAACCTGACCCAGGTAACGGTCCTCCAAACCGAACTTATGTCCCTTCTTCTGTCAGATCTCGCCTAATCCAGTGGATGAATACAGCCAAATTTTCCGCTCATCCGGGGGTGAGCAGAACCATCGCCTTAATCTCTAGACGTTTCTGGTGGCCTACCCTGCACAAGGATGTCAAGGAATATGTTTTGGCTTGTTCTACCTGCGCCAGAAATAAAACCTCACATCAACCACCCTCAGGTCTGTTGCATCCTCTTCCTGTTCCCACGCGTCCATGGTCTCACATTGCTATTGATTTCGTCACTGGTCTTCCCATCTCCCGAGGTATGTCCACAATTTTTACCATCGTCGACCGATTTTCAAAGTCTTGCCATCTGATCCCCCTCAGGAAACTTCCCACGGCCTTTCAAACCGCCAAGCTCCTGGTTAAACACGTTTTTCGTCTTCATGGAATCCCTCAAGAAATCCTCTTGGACCGTGGACCCCAGTTCGTTTCTCAAGTCTGGAAGGCTTTCTGTTCAGCACTCAACTGTAAGTCTTCACTCACCTCAGGTTATCATCCACAGTCTAACGGTCAAACCGAAAGAATGAACCAGCAGCTCGAATCTACCCTTCGTTGTCTCACTTCCAATAACCCCACTGACTGGAGCCAATACATCACATGGATTGAATACGCCCACAACTCTCTCAAGTCAGCTTCCACCGGCCAGTCACCATTTCAGGTTAGTCTTGGTTATCAACCTCCACTTTTTCCTGCAGACGACTCAATCGTTGCTCGGAAACTACGAAACGCTTCGCTGACTCAAAGAGACGTCCTGCCCCAGAGTACTCGGTTGGACAAGAGGTATGGCTTTCCACTCGGGACATTCCCCTCAAGGGGATGTCTCGCAAGCTTTCACCTAGATACATTGGTCCATACAAAATTGCCCAGGTTATCAATCCGTCAGCCATACGCCTGCAACTTCCCCCGACTCTTCGCATCCATCCCACGTTCCACGTCTCTCAGGTCAAACCAGTCATCTCTAGTCCTTTGTGCCCACCATCTGACTCCCCTCCACCCGCCCTGGACGTCGATGGACATCCGGCCTTCACTGTCCGCCGGATCGTGGACTCCCGTCGGCGAGGTCGCGGTTGGCAGTACCTCGTCGATTGGGAGGGCTACGGTCCAGAGGATCGCCAATGGGTTCCTGGCTCCTACATCCTCGACCCATCTTTGATCGAGGAGTATGAGCGCTCCCTCCCTTCGACGTCTTCTGGACCGCCAAGAGGCGGTCGTTGAGAGGGGGGTACTGTTGGGATCTGGAGAAGTTCCACCTTTCTCCAGCAGAGTCCGCCGTGGATCCTCCTGAGCTGAGCCTTCGACACACCTGAGGCGCATCTCATCATCAGAGGATCCACAGTATATAACCTGCCTTCAGACCTTGCCTCAACGCCGCAGTGTTTATCCAGTTTGGTTAGCACCTGAGCCTAGCTTCTTCTGTGAACCTTTGTTGCTCCTGATTCCTGATTGGATTCTAATCCCTCTTTGTCTCTGCTTTCAGGAATTCAGTTTTTCCTTGTAAGCTCTGGATGAGCTTAACCTGCCGAGCCAGCCCTCTGAGCCAAACCTGAAGACCCTTCTCTGGATTCTCATGCAGCTCTGGACTAAGAGCTGGAAACCCAAAGCCAAGGTCTGCCCTCACGCTAGAAGTAAGACGCTGAAGCGGTTATTGGACTCTGCTGAACTAAACAGTCTCTGGACCCAACAGTTCCTCTCTCAAAGCCAAACCCGGACACCTCAAGGTATAAAACTGAAACTCTCAAACTCAGACTCATCTGCTTCCAAGCTAACTGAACTGTCATCCTCACAGACTCCAGTGAACCTGCCCCCAGGCCTGAACCAGTACCAGTGTTTATTCCATGTGCTTGTGCTCAATAAATCTTGTTAAACTTTTCATCTGTTTCCGTGGTGTTCAGCATACTGGGCTTTTCTAAAACCCATCATGACAATGTCTACTTTTAAGGCTAGGCTTAAAACTTTTCTTTTTGATAAAGCTTCTAGTTAGAGTGGCTCAGGTTATCCTGAGCTATCTCTATAGTTCTGCTGCTATAGGCTTAGACTGCTGGAGGACATAGGGACCCCTTTTTCATCATCCTGCTTCATTCTATCTCTATTCTCCCACTCTGCAGAATCTGTTAGTTCAATCTCTAACGTTCTGCTCTCTCTGCTTTTTCTCATAGTAGCTTCATCTGGTCTGTTCCTGTTTGGCTGTGACTCCATCCTGGAGAGAAATATCAGCTGTGCTGCTGCCATCAACACCTTTGTTTCTAGATGTTGGAGCTTGGCCTGTTTTCCAGTGTAGTCCTGTTTCTCTGACTGTGACTAACTGGATGTGCTCTCTTCATCCTCTGACATGGGAGCTGGCTCGGAGCTCGTCTGCCTGGCTGTGTGTTTCCTGGACGGGGCCGCCTGTGGAGCTGGTTGACAGTTGCCTTTTGTATCTATGCTTCTTTTTCTATGTCTGCTTCTGTCTCCTTGAACCCCAGTGGGCCTCAGCAGATGGCCGCTCACACTGAGCCTGGTTCTGCTGGAGGTTTCTTCCTGTTCAAAGGGAGTTTTTCCTCTCCACTGTCGCTACAAGCATGCTTAGTGTGAGGGATTGCTGAAGAGTCAATGAGTCGATGCAATCAGCTGGTTTTCCTTGGATAGAAAACGTTACTTGGAAAAGTAATTAGTTATAGTTACTAGTTACTTCTCCCAAAAGGTAACTG
>CM060074.1:44046219-44048719 GCA_030533445.1 Cyprinodon diabolis | reverse complement strand
AGTGGTTGGCCCTGCAGCCTATCTCTGGCCCCAGATGGTGCAGTTGATGGAGCCCCCCTCTCTGGGTGGGTTTCCGGCGAAAGGAGGTGCGTATCGGACTCAGCAGGGGAGCAGGCTCACTAGGAGAGCATGAGGCTCCTCAGTTCTTCCCTCCCTATACCTGACTCCTCCCTCTGCATGCTGCCACACATGTAGGACCTTGGGGAGGGGGACCTTGTTGGAGGGTACCACCTTCGGTTGACTCCCACACCCCAATGTTATTTTCATTTAGCCGCACACTTATTTAATTAACACTTTTATTATATCACTGTCTGTCTCGCCTGAATTCTGGGTCCTAAATTCTGATCCTATCTCCTCCCTTTGTCCTTAAACGCTGAGTTAGACAGAGATGTCCTGTACTGTTTTTATGTAGACCCAGCTACAACTGACTCAGTTTGTTAAAAGCTGATGGTATGAGTGAGGAGTTAAGGAAGCCATCTTTGTTAACCTCTCAGCAGAGGAGTGGGTCTTAGATTACACCTACTTCCAAAGACCTTTTAGGAACATAACAGAGGTCTACAGACACCTGTGGACCATCTTTCCTCGATGGACAGAGGTCTACAGACACCTGTGGACCATCTTTCCTCGATGGACAGGTCTACAGACACCTGTGGAAGATCTTTCCTCGATGGACAGAGGTCTACAGACACCTGTGGACCATCTTTCCTCGATGGACAGAGGTCTATAGACACCTGTGGACCATCTTTCCTCGATGGACAGGTCTACAGACACCTGTGGAACATCTTTCCTCGATGGACAGAGGTCTACAGACACCTGTGGACCATCTTTCCTCGATGGACAGGTCTACAGACACCTGAGGAACATCTTTCCTCGATGGACAGAGGTCTACAGACACCTGTGGACCATCTTTCCTCGATGGACAGGTCTACAGACACCTGTGGAAGATCTTTCCTCGATGGACAGAGGTCTACAGACACCTGTGGACCATCTTTCCTCGATGGACAGAGGTCTATAGACACCTGTGGACCATCTTTCCTCGATGGACAGGTCTACAGACACCTGTGGAACATCTTTCCTCGATGGACAGAGGTCTACAGACACCTGTGGACCATCTTTCCTCGATGGACAGGTCTACAGACACCTGAGGAACATCTTTCCTCGATGGACAGAGGTCTACAGACACCTTTGGACCATCTTTCCTCAATGGACACAGGTCTACAGACACCTGTGGACCATCTTTCCTCGATGGACAGAGGTCTACAGACACCTGTGGACCATCTTTCCTCTGTCCTCCCTCTGGACCTCTGGAGGACTGGTTTATAGAAACACGGCAGAATGTTTTCCTCTCTGCAGCCGATAATCTATCCACTACATTTGTCCTCTTAGTCTGCCTGTCTTCCTCAGTTAGCTATGTCTTTGTTTTTCATGTCCTTCTTGTCTTCTTAGAGACAAATAGAACCTCTCTGAGACACTTTCACATCTGGTTTTATTTTCTATTGTTTCTCAGGTCCTCAGTTTTTGGTTCTTTGGTCCAGGAAAACATTTGTCTTCCAGCTGTCAGAATCTGTTCTTCTACCTTCATCTTTTTTTCCTCTTGACTGAAGACATCTGAGTCTTATAGGAAAGCAGAGACATGAGAGCCTGTCTGCAGCGTGGACTCTTCATCTCTCTGGGTTTCCTCCCTTTAAACTGCTGCAGCCCTCATAAGGCCATTTCCTCCTCTGATCCCATGTGAGGAGATCAAAGAAATGACCATAGGCTGAGCAGGTGAGGAAGAGGGGAGGGGGGGCAGGTGGTGAAGGGTGAGGACAACCAGCAACTGTCTGAGAGGAGAAAAGAGAAACCTTTAGACAGTCGGCTGGTTGATCAGGTCAGAATGGGTTTGGTCTGAAGTGCAGCATCAGGTACGGCGTCAGAGGGACACGTCCGTCATTCTGGAGGTCAGATGTTTTTCATCTGAGACCAGAATCCAAACCAGAATCTAAACCAGAATCCAAACCAGAATCTAAACCAGAATCTAAACCAGAATCCAAACCAGAATCTAAACCAGAATCTAAACCAGAATCCAAACCAGAATCCAAACCAGAATCTAAACCAGAATCCAAACCAGAATCCAAACCAGAATCTAAACCAGAATCCAAACCAGAATCTAAACCAGAATCCAAACCAGAATCTAAACCAGAATCCAAACCAGAATTCAAACCAGAATCCAAACCAGAATCTAAACCAGAATCTAAACCAGAATCCAAACCAGAATCCAAACCAGAATCTAAACCAGAATCCAAACCAGAATCTAAACCAGAATCCAAACCAGAATCTAAACCAGAATCTAAACCAGAATCCAAACCAGAATCTAAACCAGAATCTAAACCAGAATCTAAACCAGAATCTAAACCAGAATAAGACCTACAGCAGTAATGAAAAAAGGAAGACTGCTCTCTGACACGTAGGAAACTCTTTCTTCTAGCCTCTAATGTTCGGTTTCTCATGAATCCTTTCA
>CM060074.1:43943719-44041219 GCA_030533445.1 Cyprinodon diabolis | reverse complement strand
ATGATGGTGATGATGGTGATGGTGATGATGATGATGATAAGGATGATGATGGTGATGATGGTGATGGTGATGATGATGATGATGATGATGATACTGATGCTTAGCTTTATGCTAAACAGTCAGACGTGATCAGACTGATTCATTTCACCTTTTTTCTCTTCATCTTTCAAACATTTTTTATTGCTTTATATCAATTTGAACATAAAATCTGGGTTTTTAAATGATCTTTATTGTGTTTTTGAATATATTGTTGTGGATTTCTGATCTCAACTCTTAAATCTTAAACTAAAAACAAAATCAATAATATAAATAAAAAGACGTTTTATCTGATTAATTGAATAAAAACAATTTCACATGTCTGTGTTTCATCTGTTTCCCACAGCAACAGAATATCAGAAGAAGAAGAATGAATGATAACGAGCAGGACGACAATGTTTGGTCTCCCCCAGGTCCTCCTTCTTCTGTCTTTCCTCTAGACTGAGTGCAGGAATGATGGGCAGATCCGGAGGAAAAGCCGGAGTCCCAAACAGAGGAGGATAAAGGATGCAGCTCCTGGGAACGCTGCAGATTCCTGCTCACAGAAAGCAGCAGACTGAGAACCTCAGAGAAGATGGAGGTTTGAGAGAACAGAGAGATGAAAGGGAGATGAAGATGAACAGAGGAAGAGGAGATCAGGGGGGGGGGCATTCAGGTGCTTAATGGAGGAGAGGAGGAGAGAAGGAGAGGAGGAGGGAAGGAGAGGAGGAGAGGTCAACGGAGGAAAAGATTCTACCTCAGCTGGTTTTCCAGCAAAAGCAAAAAGCTTTAATGATCATTTAAAGTGACAGAGGATCAGGAGGTGATTGGTGAGTTGCTGGTTCAAACCCCGGCTCCATTTCTTTAGGTCAAGTCTTTTGGCAAGGCAACTTACCTACCTTGCTGGCTGTTGGTGATGCAGAAGTTTAACAGGCTGGTTTCTGGATGTCTGCCCCAGGGCAGCTGTGGCTATGCTGTTGTACCCCACAATTATTCAGGGACTTTTATTTTTTCAGGCCCACTTCCTGTGTTGCCCAAAGTAGTTTGCTCCTTTAAAGCCCCGCCTCAGGCATGCAGGTGAGGATCCTCACCTGTTTCCACTGTGATTGTGACTGGCTGCTGGTGTCTATTCTTCCTTGTGGCATTTCTGCTGGATTGCTCATTAGAGCGTTTGATCAGAATCATTGGCCTGGTTTACCTGGAGCATCGCTGGGATTCTGCCAGACCTGATTGTGGCTAAGTACCCCCCCCCCGACTCTCTTTGAAAAGGTAACTTTCTTGCTGAATTTTGCACGTTTGACACGTTTACCTTGATTCTGAAGCAGGATTTAAAAGATTGATCTGAACAGTGTAGCTACACTTAAGTTGATATTGCGCAGTACTGTATGTATATTTATTTATTTTCTACTTTCTCTCACTCTGCTTGAGTTTTTGACAATTAATGTTTTATTTTTCTTCATTGATATTTTGAAAGTCCACTTTAACTTTAAATTGATTAAGCTTGGAATATGATACTTTTTTGTTTTTACTTTATTTAAATTATGGTTAATTTAACCTGATTGAAATGTTTGTCTAATTATTAGAAATATAATTAATATATGCATAAATTAAATGCTTAAATGTAATCATTGTTTCCTTTTTATTATATTTGCATTTAATTGTTTTTGAAAAAACTTAATTGGTTTTCTTACCTTTTAGGTCGGTGTGTTTTTCTTCCCCCTGTCGGATGGTGAGCTAGAGATGGACGAATGAATTCATTTGTTTTGAGTGAATTCTCTTGTGTCTCATCATGTTGCTGTAAATGTCTGTTTCTGTTTATTCATCTAATGTTCATCCACCAAACCTAAAAGAACTG
Source organism: Cyprinodon diabolis (assembly GCA_030533445.1). Lineage (NCBI taxonomy): Eukaryota > Metazoa > Chordata > Actinopteri > Cyprinodontiformes > Cyprinodontidae > Cyprinodon > Cyprinodon diabolis. The sequence goes on along the minus strand of CM060074.1, from coordinate 44,039,349 downwards.
CCTTCTGTTTTTTCCACACCTCAGGCTCCTTAAAAGGAAACTCTTCTGATGCAGCTTTTGTAGCCACAGTTAGCTGCCTAGCCCGTAAGTGTTTCACCGTATCACCATTAGTGAATGTGGGACCCTCGTTTCTGGAGTCGGCAGATTTTTCCCGTCGTTCCTCTGCTGCTCCTCGCGTTTGGAGGACGCTGTTCAGTCCCTCCTGTGGTTACCTTCCAGTTTAAGCCTGTTTGGGGTCTTTATAAAGACAGGTGGGAGGTCACACAATTTTAAAGACCAACTGTGCAACCACAAAGCCTGGTTGTCATGGAAACACGATGTTAGAAAGAAAAATTCCCAGAAACAATAAGAAAAACTCAGTTCAGGTCAGAAATAGAAAACACAGAAATCTGCTAAAGGCGTGAAGATAAACAGCAAATAAGCCGTGTCCTGCTGCGGTCCAGCACATGTCCAAACTGTCCACAACATCCTAACTGTCCTCGGACCAATGTCCCCACTGTCCTCGGACCAACGTCCCCACTGTCCTTGGACCAACGTCCTTAGTGTCCTCGGACCAACATCCTTAGTGTCCTCGGACCAACATCCCCACTGTCCTCGGACCAACATCCCCCTGTCCTCGGACCAACGTCCTTAGTGTCCTCGGACCAACATCCCCCTGTCCTCGGACCAACGTCCTTAGTGTCCTCGGACCAACATCCCCACTGTCCTCGGACCAACGTCCCTACTGTCCTTGGACCAACGTCCTTAGTGTCCTCGGACCAAAATCCCCACTTTCCTCGGACCAACATCCCCCTGTCCTCGGACCAACGTCCTTAGTGTCCTCGGACCAACATCCCCCTGTCCTCGGACCAACGTCCTTAGTGTCCTCGGACCAACATCCCCACTGTCCTCGGACCAACGTCCTTAGTGTCCTCGGACCAACATCCCCACTGTCCTCGGACCAACGTCCTTAGTGCCCTCGGACCAACATCCCCACTGTCCTCGGACCAACATCCTTAGTGCCCTCGGACCAACATCCCCACTGTCCTCGGACCACCATCCCCACTATCCTCGGACCAACATCCCCACTGTCCTCGGACCAACGTCCTTTGTGCCCTCGGACCAACATCCCCACTGTCCTCGGACCACCATCCCCACTGTCCTCGGACCAACATCCCCACTGTCCTCGGACCAACATCCCCACTGTCCTCGGACCAACGTCCTTAGTGTCCTCGGACCAACATCCCCACCGTCCTCGGACCAACATCCCCCTGTCCTCGGACCAACGTCCTTAGTGTCCTCGGACCAACATCCCCCTGTCCTCGGACCAACGTCCTTAGTGTCCTTGGACCAACATCCCCACTGTCCTCGGACCAACGTCCCCACTGTCCTTGGACCAACATCCTTAGTGTCCTCGGACCAACATCCCCACTTTCCTCGGACCAACATCCCCCTGTCCTCGGACCAACGTCCTTAGTGTCCTCGGACCAACATCCCCCTGTCCTCGGACCAACGTCCTTAGTGTCCTCGGACCAACATCCCCCTGTCCTCGGACCAACGTCCTTAGTGTCCTCGGACCAACATCCCCACTGTCCTCGGACCAACGTCCTTAGTGTCCTCGGACCAACATCCCCACTGTCCTCGGACCAACGTCCTTAGTGTCCTCGGACCAACATCCCCACTTTCCTCGGACCAACATCCCCACTGTCCTCGGACCACCATCCCCACTGTCCTCGGACCAACATCCCCACTGTCCTCGGACCAACGTCCTTAGTGTCCTCGGACCAACATCCCCACTGTCCTCGGACCAACATCCTTAGTGTCCTCGGACCAACGTCCTTAGTGTCCTCGGACCAACGTCCCCACTGTCCTCGGACCAACGTCCTTAGTGTCTTCGGACCAACATCCTTAGTGTCCTTGGACCAACGTCCCCACTTTCCTCGGACCAACGTCCCCACTGTCCTCAGACCAACGTCCGCACTGTCCTCAGACCAACGTCCCCACTGTCCTCTGACCAACATCCTTAGTGTCCTTGGACCAACGTCCCCACTGTCTTCGGACCAACGTCCTTAGTGTCTTCGGACCAACATCCTTAGTGTCCTCGGACCAACATCCTTAGTGTCCTCGGACCAACATCCCCACTGTCCTCGGACCAACATCCCCACTGTCCTCGGACCAACGTCCTTAGTGTCCTCGGACCAACATCCCCACCGTCCTCGGACCAACATCCCCCTGTCCTCGGACCAACGTCCTTAGTGTCCTCGGACCAACATCCCCCTGTCCTCGGACCAACGTCCTTAGTGTCCTTGGACCAACATCCCCACTGTCCTCGGACCAACGTCCCCACTGTCCTTGGACCAACATCCTTAGTGTCCTCGGACCAACATCCCCACTTTCCTCGGACCAACATCCCCCTGTCCTCGGACCAACGTCCTTAGTGTCCTCGGACCAACATCCCCCTGTCCTCGGACCAACGTCCTTAGTGTCCTCGGACCAACATCCCCCTGTCCTCGGACCAACGTCCTTAGTGTCCTCGGACCAACATCCCCACTGTCCTCGGACCAACGTCCTTAGTGTCCTCGGACCAACATCCCCACTGTCCTCGGACCAACGTCCTTAGTGTCCTCGGACCAACATCCCCACTTTCCTCGGACCAACATCCCCACTGTCCTCGGACCACCATCCCCACTGTCCTCGGACCAACATCCCCACTGTCCTCGGACCAACGTCCTTAGTGTCCTCGGACCAACATCCCCACTGTCCTCGGACCAACATCCTTAGTGTCCTCGGACCAACGTCCTTAGTGTCCTCGGACCAACGTCCCCACTGTCCTCGGACCAACGTCCTTAGTGTCTTCGGACCAACATCCTTAGTGTCCTTGGACCAACGTCCCCACTTTCCTCGGACCAACGTCCCCACTGTCCTCAGACCAACGTCCGCACTGTCCTCAGACCAACGTCCCCACTGTCCTCTGACCAACATCCTTAGTGTCCTTGGACCAACGTCCCCACTGTCTTCGGACCAACGTCCTTAGTGTCTTCGGACCAACATCCTTAGTGTCCTCGGACCAACATCCTTAGTGTCCTCGGACCAACATCCCCACTGTCCTCAGACCAACATCCCCCTGTCCTCGGACCAACGTCCTTAGTGTCCTCGGACCAACATCCCCCTGTCCTCGGACCAACGTCCTTAGTGTCCTCGGACCAACATCCCCACTGTCCTCGGACCAACGTCCCCACTGTCCTTGGACCAACGTCCTTAGTGTCCTCGGACCAACATCCCCACTGTCCTCGGACCAACATCCCCCTGTCCTCGGACCAACGTCCTTAGTGTCCTCGGACCAACATCCCCCTGTCCTTGGACCAACGTCCTTAGTGTCCTCGGACCAACATCCCCACTGTCCTCGGACCAACTTCCTTAGTGTCCTCGGACCAACATCCCCACTGTCCTCGGACCAACATCCTTAGTGTCCTCGGACCAACATCCCCACTGTCCTCGGACCAACATCCCCACTGTCCTCGGACCAACGTCCTTAGTGTCCTCGGACCAACATCCCCACTGTCCTCGGACCAACGTCCTTAGTGTCCTCGGACCAACATCCCCACTGTCCTCGGACCAACATCCCCACTGTCCTCGGACCAACGTCCTTAGTGTCCTCGGACCAACATCCCCACTGTCCTCGGACAAACGTCCTTAGTGTCCTCGGACCAACGTCCTTAGTGTCCTCGGACCAACATCCCCACTGTCCTCGGACCAACGTCCTTAGTGTCCTCGGACCAACGTCCTTAGTGTCCTCGGACCAACGTCCCCAATGTCCTCGGACCAACGTCCTTAGTGTCTTCGGACCAACATCCTTAGTGTCCTTGGACCAACGTCCCCACTGTCCTCGGACCAACGTCCCCACTGTCCACAGACCAACGTCCCCACTGTCCTCGGACCAACGTCCCCACTGTCCTCGGACCAACGTCCCCACTGTCCTCTGACCAACATCCTTAGTGTCCTTGGACCAACGTCCCCACTGTCTTCGGACCAACGTCCTTAGTGTCTTCGGACCAACGTCCTTAGTGTCTTCGGACCAACATCCTTAGTGTCCTCGGACCAACATCCTTAGTGTCCTCGGACCAACATCCCCACTGTCCTCGGACCAACATCCCCCTGTCCTCGGACCAACGTCCTTAGTGTCCTCGGACCAACATCCCCCTGTCCTCGGACCAACGTCCTTAGTGTCCTCGGACCAACATCCCCACTGTCCTCGGACCAACGTCCCCACTGTCCTTGGACCAACGTCCTTAGTGTCCTCGGACCAACATCCCCACTGTCCTCGGACCAACACCCCCCTGTCCTCGGACCAACGTCCTTAGTGTCCTCGGACCAACATCCCCACTGTCCTCGGACCAACTTCCTTAGTGTCCTCGGACCAACATCCCCACTGTCCTCGGACCAACATCCTTAGTGTCCTCGGACCAACATCCCCACTGTCCTCGGACCAACATCCCCACTGTCCTTGGACCAACGTCCTTAGTGTCCTCGGACCAACATCCCCACTGTCCTCGGACCAACATCCCCCTGTCCTCGGACCAACGTCCTTAGTGTCCTCGGACCAACATCCCCCTGTCCTCGGACCAACGTCCTTAGTGTCCTCGGACCAACATCCCCACTGTCCTCGGACCAACGTCCTTAGTGTCCTCGGACCAACATCCCCACTGTCCTCGGACCAACATCCTTAGTGCCCTCGGACCAACATCCCCACTGTCCTCGGACCAACATCCCCACTGTCCTCGGACCAACATCCCCACTGTCCTCGGACCAACGTCCTTAGTGTCCTCGGACCAACATCCCCACTGTCCTCGGACCAACGTCCTTAGTGTCCTCGGACCAACGTCCTTAGTGTCCTCGGACCAACGTCCCCACTGTCCTCGGACCAACGTCCTTAGTGTCTTCGGACCAACATCCTTAGTGTCCTTGGACCAACGTCCCCACTGTCCTCGGACCAACGTCCCCACTGTCCTCAGACCAACGTCCCCACTGTCCTCGGACCAACGTCCCCACTGTCCTCTCACCAACATCCTTAGTGTCCTTGGACCAACGTCCCCACTTTCTTCGGACCAACGTCCTTAGTGTCTTCGGACCAACATCCTTAGTGTCCTCGGACCAACATCCTTAGTGTCCTCGGACCAACATCCCCACTGTCCTCAGACCAACATCCCCCTGTCCTCGGACCAACGTCCTTAGTGTCCTCGGACCAACATCCCCCTGTCCTCGGACCAACGTCCTTAGTGTCCTCGGACCAACATCCCCACTGTCCTTGGACCAACGTCCCCACTGTCCTTGGACCAACGTCCTTAGTGTCCTCGGACCAACATCCCCCTGTCCTCGGACCAACGTCCTTAGTGTCCTCGGACCAACATCCCCCTGTCCTCGGACCAACGTCCTTAGTGTCCTCGGACCAACATCCCCACTGTCCTCGGACCAACTTCCTTAGTGTCCTCGGACCAACATCCCCACTGTCCTCGGACCAACATCCTTAGTGTCCTCGGACCAACATCCCCACTGTCCTCGGACCAACATCCCCACTGTCCTCGGACCAACGTCCTTAGTGTCCTCGGACCAACATCCCCACTGTCCTCGGACCAACGTCCTTAGTGTCCTCGGACCAACATCCCCACTGTCCTCGGACCAACGTCCTTAGTGTCCTCGGACCAACATCCCCACTGTCCTCGGACCAACGTCCTTAGTGTCCTCGGACCAACATCCCCACTGTCCTCGGACCAACGTCCCCACTGTCCTCGGACCAACGTCCTTAGTGTCCTCGGACCAACATCCCCACTGTCCTCGGACAAACGTCCTTAGTGTCCTCGGACCAACGTCCTTAGTGTCCTCGGACCAACGTCCCCACTGTCCTCGGACCAACGTCCTTAGTGTCTTCGGACCAACATCCTTAGTGTCCTTGGACCAACGTCCCCACTGTCCTCGGACCAACGTCCCCACTGTCCTCGGACCAACGTCCCCACTGTCCTCTGACCAACATCCTTAGTGTCCTTGGACCAACGTCCCCACTGTCTTCGGACCAACGTCCTTAGTGTCTTCGGACCAACATCCTTAGTGTCCTCGGACCAACATCCTTAGTGTCCTTTGACCAACGTCCCCACTGTCCTCGGACCAACGTCCTTAGTGTCCTTGGACCAATATCCCCACTGTCCTTGGACCAACGTCCTTAGTGTCCTTGGACCAACATCCCCACTGTCCTTGGAACAACATCCTTAGTGTCCTTTGACCAACGTCCCCATTGTCCTCGGACCAACGTCCTTAGTGTCCTTGGACCAACATCCCCACTGTCCTTGGACCAACGTGCTTAGTGTCCTTGGAGCAACGTCCTTAGTGTCCTCGGACCAGCGTCCCCACTGTCCTCAAGTTCTGATTCATGAATGAGTTCTGCAGCATGAATTCAGGAAGACAGACAGATCCTCAGATGCCAGCTTTCAAAAACCTGCAATGCAGCGATAGAGTTGCTTCCTTCCCGCTATGATTGCCACCCCTCACCACCATGCAGGGGACAAAACATCTCGCTTGGTCAGCCTGGCCAACAATTCCCTCTAATGACTTCCCCCTGTCAGAGGCATAGACCAGTATTAGGATTTGCAGGCTAACAAAGAGCTCAACGGCCATCATTCCTAAGTGGTGGACCTGTTCTTTCTGTTCAATTTGCATGTTTTCTAAACCAAAACAAGTCTTTGTTTGGTCCACTCTATAAAGCCTGGAACTCAACGCTATTTCTGACATTTGATATTGAAAACTTCCTGATGGGAAGAGAAACGTCCTCAAACATGGAAAGAAAGTCCAGTGGATTGTTTTTTTTTGTTACTTTTTTTGGAATTTCATTTAATCTCATCTGTCCAAGTCGTGTTTCTGCTGTGAGCCAAAATATGACAAGATAAAGTCTTTTGATTGAGTCTGCAGCTTCAACCCAACTTTGATCCACCTGGATATGTTGTGGTTCTGTCTAAAAACGTTCCTCCAGCGTAACCTGAAAGCAGCCGACGGATCAGCCTGGATCCAGATGAGGTGTGGCGGAACTGAGCCGGGCTATTTCACGCTGCAGAGGACAGATTGAATTAAAGCCGGATTAATCCCCGCAGAATTTGTGTCATTCCTCCAAGCAACTCTAATCCAAATCAAATTATCCATCCGGTCTGCTGCGCCTGCCACCATCATCACCCTCATCATCATGGAGCACGACACAGAGAATTTGCTGCGCCCCTATGTTCCCTGCTGTTCCTGATGTGGAAAACCCACCAACGTTCCCTGCTGTTCCTGATGTGGAAAACCCACCAACGTTCCCTGCTGTTCCTGATGTGGAAAACCCACCAACGTTCCCTGCTGTTCCTGATGTGGAAAACCCACCAACGTTCCCTGCTGTTCCTGATGTGGAAAACCCACCAACGTTCCCTGCTGTTCCTGATGTGGAAAACCCACCGACGTTCCCTGCTGTTCCTGATGTGGAAAACCCACCGACGTTCCCTGCTGTTCCTGATGTTGAAAACCCACCGACGTTCCCTGCTGTTCCTGATGTGGAAAACCCACCGACGTTCCCTGCTGTTCCTGATGTTGAAAACCCACCGACGTTCCCTGCTGTTCCTGATGTTGAAAACCCACCAACGTTCCCTGCTGTTCCTGATGTGGAAAACCCACCGACGTTCCCTGCTGTTCCTGATGTTGAAAACCCACCGACGTTCCCTGCTGTTCCTGATGTTGAAAACCCACCGACGTTCCCTGCTGTTCCTGATGTGGAAAACCCACCGACGTTCCCTGCTGTTCCTGATGTGGAAAACCCACCGACGTTCCCTGCTGTTCCTGATGTGGAAAACCCACCGACGTTCCCTGCTGTTCCTGATGTGGAAAACCCACCAACGTTCTCTTAGATAGATCCATATTGGTAACATATTCAGTTCAATAACTGTGATAAATCTGATTAATGAGGCTATATTATCTACATCTGCAGGTCTGTTATGTAGCCAGAGAGCGTTTTACCTGTAACACTTCCAGCTCCTCCAGGCTGAAGGAGCTCAGGTTTTCCATTACCTTCAGCTCTACTTGGAATGCTAATTAGAATTTGCTTAGAAATAGGTTCAGTTTCACTGCTTTCATGAAATCATAAAATAAAACGGAAATGGCTTAAAACTAGTGACATAGTAATTTTGTTGCACTAATCCCAGGAGGTTGGACCTGAACTGAAGGATGTTCTGTAACTCTGACCTGTCACAACATGGAGGAGCAGAGAAGGTCTCTGAAGAGAAACAAGCTCAAACAAGAATGGAGCCGAAGAAGAAGAAACTGAGGAGAGATCCTGAGCTTTTGATGTGATCTGATCTTCATCAAATATCAGGTTTATATTTACATGCCTGTGTTTATCAGTGGGTGTTTGAGGATTTAGTTTGGCCTAAATTCTGGGTTTATGTGCTGGGATTGGTCTGAGGAAGCCGAGCAAAGCCGAGCAAAGAGTGAAGAGCCAATTGATGATGGAATTCCAGTTTTTACTCATTCTTGGATCATCATTCATGAGCCTGAAAAGACGATTATGTTTCCTGAAGGAAGAGGAAGTTTTATGACAACAAGCTGCCTGAGGACCAATAACTGTTTAAAGTGTATTTGAACTCTTATCATGTTCTCCTAAATAGTTCATATGCTGATCAGGGATAAATGTGCTGAACTCGGATAATTAAATCCAGACCTCCAAATGAGTTTTTCTTTGGATAACAAATAAAACATGAACATCTGTGATTTAAAGTGAGATTTAAATTTCAGCAATAAATGGGAAACATCAGGATCAGTGGCGGTTGCCCTTTAAGGGGTGGAGTCTCCCTGCTGCGCCCCCCCTCAGGCGGGACATCTAGCCAGCTGCTGGGGGTCAAAGGTCCTGGTGGTTTCTCTGTACTTCAGTGAGAACCAGGGCGGCTGTGGGTACCCTGTAGCTCACCACCGTCAGCAGGTGAACGTAGTGCAAGATCTTTTAAAGAGCCGCCGCCGCCGCATTGATTTAACGTAACTTTAAAATCATTCATAAAAAAAATAATTCATAAGGACAAATAAGGTGGTTTTGGGTTATCAGGAGTCAAACTGATTTATTTTTAACCCAAATATTCTGCATTCAGCATTTTCACAGCAGCACTCTGATTAACAGCTGGTAAAAACCGTTTCCATGGTGAGGTCAATGGGAGAACACCATGGGAGCTAGATTAGCATGCTATTATGAATGGAAACACTGATGATCATTCCAGAACATCTACTCTGGAACTGGACTGTCTGGTTGAACCATCAGCACAGGAGAGGGGAGTGATGCTGAGGGACATGGAGGCAGAGCCATCCAGAGCGGACCTCTGGCCTACAGAGTCAGACTCTGAGGGTGATGCTAATATGGCCGCAGTAGCCCCTCTAGAAAACACATGGCGTGTCATGATCTTACCACTGATGGCTAGTTTCTTCCACCCAGCGCTCTTTGTCACTCATCAGATCCACCTGTTCATGTTTCCTGTTTAAGCTGTCTGTTCCTAGCTATCAGTGCCGGATTATTTGCGCTGTGTGTGAGAGTTTTCTGGCGAATCTGTGTGTTTCAGATTACCTGATCCTAACTAATTTCTGCCTCTCTACTTCTGAGGTTTGGCTCCCCCAGTTCTGTTCTGTTTGCCTAATCTGTTTTCGGACTGTTACTTGGATTCTGCCTGCTGACCTTGGATCTGTCCAATCTGTCCAACCTATCCAGCTGACGAGCCGCTGTATGCTGAGAAATTATTAAACGCTTCCCTTTTAAACGCACTGATCTCTCTGATTGAATTCTGGACAATTATTCTTATTGCCACAGCGCCAGACAGGACATTGAAAAAATAAAAAAATAAACTATTTTATGTGGGCGTTCTAAGAAATACGTTGATTATTGGTATTGCTTTGGTGTTTGGAGGTGCTCCTTCAGATGTCCGTAGCTTAACGGACTGTAGAACTGTACCTTCCTGGTCAGAAGTTGAGGCCACTGTAGATCTAAACATGGAGGAACGTCGTCTTTATGAAAACCCAGAGCAGAAGGGAGCAGCTGAGAGCTGGGATTTATAAAGTTAGACTTATTGATTTAATGTAGTAAACAGAGAGTAACTGGGAGTTCTGGGAGTAAACCCACTCTATGCCCTTTAGCCATAGCTCTAAAATTCTTCCTCTCTACTATTGTTTTACATCTTTCAGCTCACGTTCCTGCTGAGGTCTGTTAGCGAGCTGTTCACCATAAATCTGAGTCATTTTGAAATGTGTTCAGTTATTTTTCAGTAAACAGGAGAAGCATAAATCATAGCAGCCTACCAGTCCTTTATGGGGAGGGGGGCGTCAGGACTCTTTGGTCCATCTCATTTAAACTTGAGGGAGAACAAAGAAGGCCTGTCCATGATGCATTAAAACCAGCAAAGCTGGCTGGAGCACAGTAAGATTTATTACTTAGCAGAACGTCTGACTCTTCATCGAGAGTCCTCTGAGAGTCATCTGAGAGTCCTCTGAGAGTCCTCTGAGAGTCCTCTGAGAGTCCTCTGAGAGTCCTCTGAGAGTCCTCTGAGAGTCATCTGAGAATCCTCTGAGAGTCATCTGAGAGTCATCTGAGAATCCTCTGGGATTCCTCTGAGAATCCTCTGAGAGTCATCTGAGGGTCATCTGAGAATCCTCTGGGAGTCCTATGAGAGTCCTCTGAGAGTCATCTGAGAGTCCTCTGAGAGTCCTCTGAGAGTCCTCTGACAGTCATCTGAGAGTCATCTGAGAATCCTCTGAGAGTCCTCTGAGAGTCATCTGAGAATCCTCTGGGATTCCTCTGAGAATCCTCTGAGAGTCCTCTGAGAGTCATCTGAGAGTCATCTGAGAATCCTCTGGGAGTCCTATGACAGTCATCTGAGGGTCATCTGAGAATCCTCTGAGAGTCCTCTGAGAGTCCTATGAGAGTCATCTGAGAGTCATCTGAGAGTCCTCTGAGAGTCATCTGAGAGTCATCTGAGAGTCATCTGAGAATCCTCTGAGAGTCATCTGAGAGTCATCTGAGAATCCTCTGGGATTCCTCTGAGAGTCCTCTGAGAGTCATCTGAGAATCCTCTGGGAGTCCTATGAGAGTCCTCTGAGAGTCCTCTGGGAGTCCTCTGAGAGTCCTCTGACAGTCATCTGAGAATCCTCTGAGAGTCCTCTGAGAGTCCTCTGACAGTCATCTGAGAGTCATCTGAGAGTCCTCTGAGAGTCATCTGAGAGTCATCTGAGAGTCCTCTGAGAGTCCTATGAGAGCCATCTGAGAGTCATCTGAGAGTCATCTGAGAATCCTCTTAGAGTCCTCTGAGAGTCATCTGAGAGTCCTCTGAGAGTCCTCTGACAGTCATCTGAGAGTCCTCTGAGAGTCCTCTGAGAATCCTCTGAGAGTCCTCTGAGAGTCATCTGAGAGTCCTCTGAGAGTCCTCTGACAGTCATCTGAGACTCATCTGAGAATCCTCTGAGAGTCGTCTGAGAGTCCTCTGAGAGTCCTCTGAGAGACATCTGAGAGTCATCTGAGAATCCTCTGGGAGTCCTCTGAGAGTCGTCTGAGAGTCATCTGAGAATCCTCTGAGAGTCATCTGAGAGTCCTCTGAGAGTCATCTGAGAGTCATCTGAGAGTCCTCTGAGAGTCCTCTGAGAGTCATCTGAGAGTCATCTGAGAGTCATCTGAGAGTCCTCTGAGAGTCATCTGAGAGTCATCTGAGAGTCATCTGAGAGTCCTCTGAGAGTCATCTGAGAGTCATCTGAGAGTCCTCTGAGAGTCATCTGAGAGTCATCTGAGATTCATCTGAGAGTCATCTGAGAATCCTCTGAGACTCCTCTGAGAGTCATCTGAGAGTCCTCTGAGAGTCATCTGAGAGTCCTCTGAGAGTCATCTGAGAGTCCTCTGAGAGTTGGATGTTGATGCTGTTAAAGCACCAAATGCTGCTTTAAATTGACTTAAAGAGCTGCTGAATGAGTGTCAACAGGGACAGATTCAGAGTCTACTGACACGCTCTAAGCCTCCTGAACGTCCATCTCTGTTCTGCAGGGGATTCATTTAGAGGGCTGGGTTTAAATGCATGCCACACCTTTCAGATTTCTATCTGATGAACGAGTCAAACAAGGAACAAAGTCTGTAATTTTTCAGTGAGGTTTATGCTCGGATGACACCACAGGTCTTAATATTATTTAAAGGTAAAGTCGCTCATATTCAGAATTCAAACTTCTGAAAGTTTTTGAAATCTGAAATTATTCCATCCTGTTCAATAAATGATCAGTGTTTTTAATTCAGAGTAATTTTCATGTGAATGTGCTTTACCGGAGGCATCCATGTTTGTCAAAGAACACTACTGCCACCAGTGTTGAGAAAGTTCTCTTTCTACGTGAACTAGTTCAAAGTTCAGTTCACACATTTTAAAATGAACTAGTTCAGTTCATAGTTCATAATTCAAAATTTTGAACTAAGTTCACAGTTCCAAAAAATGAACTAGTTCATAGTTCTTTTTTTTTCATATATTGCTCAATTACACCATAGCCTACTGTAGAACCACAGACAGCAATTATTTTATCAGTTGTAACACTGAAACTGTGCGTCAGATTTCATCTTCATATCCAGTGTTGAATCCTTATCCAGCCAGGGTTTACATTAGCATTGAGGGGACAGCATTTCCCCATTGCTGCTTTAAAGCTTTGTTGCTGTCCATTCACTTCACACTAGTAGCAGCTGCAGCTTTCACCCCTACAGTATATTCTCAGAAACCCCTACAGTATATTCAGGAAAAATGTGCTGCTTGAATGGTCTTTTTTATGAGGAATTATTAAAAGAAAAACAGGAAAGTAGTCTTTAAGGTGCAATTTTTTTTTTTTATTTTAATTATTTTTTGCATTTGAAATCCCATTTCAGTACATACTAAAAAGGAATCCTGGAATCCTGGAAAATTATACCAGGCAGGTTTAAGTGTGGATTTTTTTACTGAAAGCTGGGGGGCAAAGTTTGCAGAGAAATGTAAGATTGTTGCCATCATCCTCACCGACCACCTGGTCATAAACCTGTTTGAAGTGATCATACTGCTGCTTTGTCGCCTCCACGGTCGCCTCCATGCTGCTGGGGCTTCTACGCTGCATTTTGTTTTGATGACGCACGCGGCTGTAGGCTACGACGCTGGTAGCTGGTGTTGCCAGATTGGGTGTTTTTCCCGCTACATATTAAGGCTTGTTTACGGTGTAATTTAGCCGGGAGGGCTCTATAGAAATCTGGCAACCTATTGAATGAAGTTGAACTGAGAGGGCGTGCCGTTCACAGACACCAGAATGAACGAGTTCACAATAACGCTCATCAGGCAGTAAGGCAGTACGTTCAGTTCACGTTCGCCCAAAATATGAACGAGTTCATGAACTTTCGTTCAATGAACGTGTAACGCTTGTTAAAGGCTAATGATAAGGAACTGACTATATAGATGTAGTAAGGTGTTATCAGAAGAGGGTTCGTTGAGGAACCCAAATTAAAAGGACTTAGGAGCTGAGGGCTACAAATGCGTTCAGGCACAGCACTGACTGCCACCTACTGGTTAGTGACGTCACGGTGCGGTATCGGCTGTTGATCAAGTCCCAGTGCTGTATCTGGTGTTTGTCACAACGCGCTATTATCCAAGTCATCTTGAAAACATTCTTCTTCCAAATGTTGGCTACATATTACGGGTTTTTTCTCTGGCCAGAAGTTCGATGGCAAATCCTCCCTCTTCAAGTTGGCGATCCAACGACCAACCCGTCCGTGGAGGATCAGGAATCAGAAAGGTGGAATAACTCTTTTTTTCACTTTTACCCGATGTATTCCAGCATCCAGCTGCCATGCACGTGGGCATTGTCAGTTTCACTATAGCTCTGGTGAATTTCAATGGTGAAGTCCTCTGGAAATCTTCAATAATTGTTGTTGATTGCAGATGTGTCTAGTAGTTCCCATTGATTTAGCTTGGAAAGCGGGGAGAATGGCGCTAGGCTTACCGCACCGTGACGTCACTGCTGGAAGATGGCAGGAGGGAGGGGCTACTATATTTGGGCAAAAATGGCCGCTCCCAGACTCAGTGATCGAGACGAAAATATTGTTTTAAATTTTTACAGATTACCGCTAAATTCATTGAATCATCGTGAACGTATTAGTTTAAAGTATTGTCAGGTTGATTCAATCATGATTATAAAGTTAATGTGTGTACATATAGAACCTTGAAGAAATGAGATGCTTCACTCTGTTTACTGCAAACTGTCATGCAACTTTGGTAGAAAACTACTGATGTTTGTGCAAGGATAATCACAGTTATCAGGAGACCGCTCTATTCTGTGATTCAATCAGAAAGAGCATTTTGTCCTATGACCCGATCAATTGCCTTATCAGAAGAACACTGTTCTGTAACCCACCCCATGTGTTATGATCTGCTAATAAAAAGGCTTCTGCTGAGGAAACCCACCAGAGAGCAGATGTGGCTGAACGTGGCTCTCTCCCTCGGCAGAGGTAAAAAATCCCTATTCTGTGCAGACTCAGTTTATTTTCTATGAACCTACAATTTTGAACGTAACAAGTATAAATAATGATCCATTGATTATTCCTGCTGACCCGACTTTTCGTTTAACGAATATAAAGCATCATTTCTTTTGCTGATAACTGAAACTCTTCTGGAGTCTTTGGTCTCCAGCTTTGCTCACTCTTGTACATCCATGAAAACAGCCTTATCTATATTGTTCCACAAAAGAGGAGTTTTACTTTATTTTAATCCAAACGATTTAAAAGAGATGTTTGATTAAATTTATTCTTTTTCTGTTTGTTTTATTTGTCAATGACTGCCGCATGTGTTAGCTGACTGTAGCCTAGCATAATCTACAGCCAGAGAAGGAAACCTTAACCTTTGTTTGATGAACAGAAGATTTCCATGTTTCATGGATCTGCTGCAGAGCAGCCTTTCATAAGGACAAGAATAGTGAAGCAAACCAAGTCTATTCTGTTTCTACCAGCTGATCATCTGAAATGTTGAACTTTGATTCAAAGTTTTCTGTTGAGCTTTGGCCTTTAAATCTGATGGGATGAGCTTCATGTAACTCCCAGAGCTTTGGTTCTGACTGCTGCTTTGGAAGCTCAGTGTGGATGTGGACTCAGTCATCATGAGTCCTTCATCAGTCCCAGTTGGGAGGCTTTCAGTGCAGCCTGACCCCCCCAGCAGCTGATGTTTCAGGCCATAAAACATCGATATGAGGAGGAATTACTCCACGTTAAGCCTACTTCCTATTGCAGCGATGGCCTGCAGGCCCAGGACACATTAGGCTTCTGTTGCTGGTTGCTTAGTAGAAATATTTGTGTTTGCATGGGGTGGGGGGGGGGGGGGGGGTCTTTTAACATGCGTTCTAAGTCCAGCTGCACATTCCCACATTCCCTTTAAGGATCCAACCTGTAATTACGTCATTACGAGGTCATGAAGGAAACTAAAACCTGCCAACAGAGTAAAAGACATCAGGTTGTCTTCCTCACCTCGTCCTTCAGCCTACTGTTAAACCTGCTCTCTGATGTGCTATTGAGCCTCTAATGCTACCAGGTCCTTCCTAATCCCAGAGCCTAATCCCAGAGAGAGCAACATTTCTGTGGGATCAGTGGAGCGAGGGATGCTCCCAGAGGAAGGGCGTGAGAGAAGAGATGGAGACGGTCAGCAGGACAAAGACAGGAGCAGCTGAAGGTGTCAGTCAGGTGTTTGTGGATGATGAGAGGAGCTGAGAAGCAAAGAGCAGCAGAGTTTATGAGATAATCCAGGAGGTTCTGAATAAAGAGACCTCCTCATTGAACAGGGGAGGAGGAGGATCTTTGTTTACCTGACAGGAAGTCCAGAAACCTCCTCATTCTCAGTATCTTCATCAGGAATTCCCAGTTTCCCTTCATGCTCTTCTTCCCTGATGACATATGGTGCTTCCTTTTTTCTTCTCCGACCGACATTTGGCCTGAAGGATTATCCGGGATTATCCAAAAGCTCGTCTTCAAGCTTCAGCCTCTCTTTGGACTTTTGATTCCATCCAAAACCAGAAACTTTTTTCTGGACGACACATGAATAATTCAGCAGTGCCTGTAACTCATTGCTCTGAGGAAAGCTTTGCTAAATAAAATTCATCTTTATAGTAATTCAATGAATTCATTAGAACAATGACATTTTAAGGCAGATTCAGCGTCCAGTCAGGTCGCCTTCGTCTCTTTGCACCGCTCCCTCATATTCCCCTCGCAGGTGGGGGGGCCCACCAGGGATGACCTCTGAGTTTGACCCAGCGTAATCCAACCAGCCGTGAGGGCCTGGCTCCACCGACCGGCCGATGTCGACTCTAGTCGTCATAAGAGTGTTTTGAGTTTTCTCTACCTTTATTCATAAAGTTTTCAAATTAATCATATATAGTCTGCCACACTTATTTTTGTCTATGAGCATAACATTAATGTTGTTTGTCAGTAATTTACACAGAAACCGAGGATTTAAAAGTGGATTTCAGTATAAAGGAAATACTTTGTTATGTTTCTGTCTTTAGACCCACATGCAAGAAGGACTCACAGCAGATATAAAGGAATTTATTGATCAAAGGAATAAATCATGATAATCTAATTAAAATGAAAATAACTCCAATTGGGGAAATGTTAAAACAATTAAATGCGGTCTGTTTAACATAAGATCTCTTTCCTCTAAAAGTCTGCTAGTTAATGACTTGATCTGTGATAATCACATTGACTTGTGTTGCCTTACAGAAACCTGGCTGCAGCAAGAGGATTATGTGAGCATAAACGAGGCAACTCCTTCAAGCTATTTAAATTTTCACATCCCCAGAAGTTCTGGGCGAGAAGGAGGAGTAGCAACAATCTTCCAGTCTGACTTACTGATTACTCCCAAAACAGTTAATACCTACAACTCTTTTGAACATTTAACCCTTAATTTCCCTCATCCAAATTTCAAGGCAAGAAAACCTCTTCTTTTTGTACCTTTGTATCGTCCGCCAGGTCCTTACTCTGAATTTTTAGATGAGTTTTCAGAGTTCCTTTCTGATTTGGTATTAAATACTGACAGGGTCATCATAGTGGGAGATTTTAACATCCATGCTGACATTGAAGGCGATAGCTTAAGAGCAGCCTTTAATGCTATCTTAGACACTATTGGCTTTGTTCAAAATGTGAATAGTCCCACACATTCTCATCTTCATACTTTGGATCTTGTGCTGACATACGGCATAGAATGTGAAGAAATAACAGTATTTCCTCACAACCCTGTCCTCTCTGACCACTTTCTAATAACCTTCAGGATTACTTTAACAGAGTTCTCCTCCCCCAAAAGAAGGTTACATTTTAGTAGATCTTTATCAGATAGTGCAGTTATAAATTTTAAAGAATCTGCTTCACTTTCTCTCTCCTCTGTGTCGCTGAGCAGTGCTGCAGAGTGCAAAAGCATAGCTTATTCCCCTTCACAGGTTGATGATTTTGTTGATGGGGTTGCTAGTTCTCTGCGTACTGCCTTAGACAACGCAGCTCCCTTGAAAATGAAAACCGTAAAAAATATAGAAAGCAGGCTCCTTGGTTTAATGCAGAGCTGCACGCTTTAAAGAGAAATGCTAGGAAACTGGAGAGTAAAACGCGCTCAACAGGCCTACGGGAATCTTACCTAGTCTGGAAAAATAGTTTACTGCTGTACAAGAGGACCCTTTGTAAAGCAAGAGCAGCATATTGCTCCTCATTAATAGAGGAGAATAAGAATAATCCCAGATTTCTTTTTAATCCAGTTGCCAAACTCACCCAGAGCCATAGCTCTGTTGAACCGTCCATTCCACCTGCTCTTAGCAGCAATGATTTTATGACATTCTTTATAAATAAGATTTATATGATTAAAAATAAGATCATCAGCACTCCTCTGGAAAAGGAGTCAAAGACTTTTACAGCCTGTTTGGAAAAAGGAGTCAAAGACTTTTACAGCCTGTTTGGAAAAAGGAGCGTTACTGCAGGTCATTCATCCCTGCTGCAACCAGACTCTACAATGAGACGCTACAACCACAATAACCATAATCACTGTTTAATACGCTGTGCAATAACCTGTTTCTCTATGTTTGACATCCAGTTCAATAACTATATATATAAATATCCATCTATATAAATACTCATGTAAATAACCTGTGCAATAACCCTGTATAATGATCTTACTATAAATGAACAAAGCTGTCATATGCAGACGCACTGTATATACTCTATATATATCCCATGAACCTTTTCCTTCCTTTGGCTCCTTCTTCTTCTCCTTTGACTATTAAACTGATGGATGGAGTTCAATAAAGTCGATCAATCAATCAATCAATCAATCAATCAATCAATCCAGAATCTAACAACAGGAATATATTTCATGGTCCTTCTGCTTTTAGGCATTCACACTAATTAATGATAAATCTTTTACTTTGTCCATCAGACTTCCTGCGCTTTAAATTTTTAATGTTACTTTTCCCTGACTTCTTTCACTGTGACGTTCTGCTGCCTACCGGCCATGTTTCAGTTGAAAGAGGTCAGTGGGTCTGTGATTTTATGTACGTTCAATAAAAACAGAACGTGAACCTAAATGTTTGAACCGTAGGTTAATGTCCAGCAGCAGCAACCTTTTCTGAAGAAATGGAGCCTCCAAGCAACCCTCTGTGTGTGTATGTGTGTGTTGGTGGGGGGGGGGGGGGGTAATGGATGAGGCTTTCAGCTCACAGAAATCCTGCATGAATATTTCAGTTGGTTGTAGTGACCAAGCACAGTAATGCATAATGATATGTTGAACTGTAAGAGGATTGGCTACGCTCTGGCACACACACCCTGCTTATACATATGGATGCACACACAAACACACACACACACACACACACACAAACACACACACGGTGAAGGGAAGCTACACGCTCACGCCGACACATAAAGGGCAAACATGAAACCAGGATTAATGGATGTAAAATATGAAACAGGAGGATTTTCATCAAACATTGTTGAACTTATTGAGCTCATGATTCTATGTTTTCATTGTGTGTGTGTGTGTGTGGGGGGGGGGGGGTTATGATCTGAAATACCATTAATATAAAGACTTTATGAACAAATTTCATGTAGAAAGTTCCTTGGAATTGAACCCAGGACCTTGTTGTGAGATAACAGTGCTGCTAACTTCCCCACCGTGCAGCTCTGGTGCTAACTGCCTCGAACCTGATGAGTCCGCACCGTGGACTGCACCGTGGACCGCACTGTGGACCCCACCGTGGACCCCACTGAGGACCCCACCGTGGACCGCACCGTGGACCCCACCGTGGACCCCACCGTGGACCGCACTGTGGACCCCACCGTGGACCCCACTGAGGACCCCACCGTGGACCGCACCGTGGACCCCACCGTGGACCCCACTGTGGACCGCACCGTGGACCCCACCGTGGACCCCACCGTGGACCGCACCATGGACCCCACCGTGGACCGCACCGTGGACTGCACCGTGGACCGCACTGTGGACCCCACCGTGGACCCCACTGTGGACCCCACCGTGGACCCCACCGTGGACCGCACCGTGGACCGCACCGTGGACCTCACCGTGGGCTGCACCGTGGACCGCACCGTGGACCCCACCGTGGGCCCCTACGTGGACCGCACCGTGGACCGCACCGGTGACCGCACCGTGGACCCCACCGTGGACCGCACCGTGGACCCCACCGTGGACCCCACCGTGGACCGCACCGTGGACCGCACCGTGGACCCCACCGTGGACCCCACCGTGGACCCCACCGTGGACCGCACCGTGGACTGCACCGTGGACCCCACTGTAGACCCCACTGTGGGTCTGGGGGGGGCTGATGATGTGCTTCATTCGGATGAGGATGAGGACGTCTGTGTTGTGTGTGTTTGTTTTGCTGGGTTTTTTCCTCTCGCTGCCCTTTTCTTCTGCCTGTAAAGTGAAATCATCAGCAGCCTGCAGACGATCTTTCACTGTGTGAAGAAGAGACGCAGCGAGTGAGAGCAGACAGAGAAATAATGAAGCTGACGGGCCTGTTGAGGTGATGACAGCAGGCTGTGTGATGGATGACAAACGCTCAGTGTTCATGTCTGTCAGTGTCGCTGCTGAACGTCTCTGTCCATATCTGCCTCTAATGAACTTTGGATCTGACTCTTTCTGCCCCAGAGGATATATTTAGGGATAAAGTCCTATTTAAAACCCTGACATAATCATTTTCTGCCATTTATCAAGTCTTCTTAAACCCATGTAGACCGAAGCCTTTACTTTACAGCAGATAAGAGGAGAAAACTCCCTTTTGCATAAACATCAGAGTCTGGGGCCTGGATGAAGAGCGGGGTCTAGGCGGGGGGGCTGCTGCGGAGCCTGGGTGGCCTGCCGGTGCCGGGGCTGTCATTTCTGCTCTACTTAAGGGGGGGGGGGCGCGATTAGGGTATTGGCTGGGTGAATTTTTTAAGTGTCGTCTGGGGGTGGGGGGGGGCTCTGGTTGGGTGGCCTGTGCAGGGCATATGGGCCCCATCCTCGGGGGGGCTTTTGCTGGGGGTTGTCTGGTCTGGGTGCGGGGTGGGGGGCCGGGCCCGAAGCAGGAACTAGATGCGTTAGTGTGGCAGTGACGTCCCTTTGGGCGTCTGGGGCTTTGGGTCCCCCATCGCTGGACTCAGTGTTCTGGGGGGGGGACACCTCTTTGGCTCCTCACAACCACTATTGAGCATTTTCCCTTTGGATAAACTTTACATGCACAAGTGAACTTTCACAAACTACTACAGGTGGTTGGTTCCAGGTACTTAGAGATGAAAAACCATATTCTGATCTTCAGGTAACACAGAGTACATGTCAGATTAAATAATACTACTTATACTAAAGGGATAGTATCAAGGTGTTACTTTATTGTATCTCTTATATCCATTGGTTGTTCTGTTCTTTTTCCATCTCTTTGCAGGTGATGAAGCAGACTGAAGATGTTTTATCATTATCTCCCTTTTATCTCCTCTTTCTTTCATCTCTTCTCCTTTTTTATCTCTGTTTTTCCTTTCCTGTTCTACTTACACTGCAGTGTCCATATAACCTGTTAAACTCCCTGCATGAATTATAATAAAGCTATTTATATGCATAAATCAAGCGGAACACTATGGTGATAGCCGTACTGCTCCACTGGTGAAAGTAAAACCTGTTGGTCTCTTTTTGGCATCATGACAATTATTCTCATTGCCACGTCGGCAGACAGGACACTGTAACAAAAAGAGTTAATTAGATTAAGACATGTTTTAACCAATTAAAGACTTGCTCAGCATTAAAGCCCAAAGACCAAGAAAATGTCAGCTGCTCCAGACATAAACATTCAGTCCTTCGGAGGCCGACAGAAATCATAGGATCTGAAGAGATAAAAGGAAAACTTTAACTCTGATGGCTGAGGACAACTTTCTGCAGGTTTAATTATTTAAGCCAAAAACAACCAAATTCAAACGGACAGAAAACGTCTCGGTCTGCATGTCATCCTAACCTGCATGTCTTTAACGTGTCTTAACTCTGTCTTTTGGTTTCAACATTCGTTCATTCTGACTGCTACCTCAGACGCTCCCCTCTGGCTGGAGGCTGCGCTCCATCAGGACCAAAACATCACCTTCTTCCCATCTGCAACCAGCCTGATCAACAAGGCCCAGAGACCCCTGTCACCCTGCCGCAACCCCCCCCCCTGTTCAGGAGCTACAAGCTACACCAACCTAGCATCTCCAGACCTCCTGTGTTACATTAATGCACAGCCTACTGTCTATATAGTATACAGCTATGTATTATATATAGTATATTGTATGTTTTATATTTTATATAGCTATAGATCCTATATTCTGTATATATATCTAATTTCTCTGCATCATCATCACCAAGTCAAATTCCCTGTAAGGTCAAACCTTCTTGGCAATAAACTGGATTCTGATTCTGAAATCCTAACTTATAATTTATTGTTTAGCCTCTTAAAATTACTCAGTGTTTATTTATCATATATGGTTCATTCATACATAGTCTCTGTTCACACATTAATAAATATTTATATCCTTCTGGATAGATGCTAACCAGCTGGTTATAACTCCTCCTCCTGGTGAACAGGTCTGATCACCTGGAGCATCTCTTCATCATTAGAGTCCAACTGGTCCAGCTTCTGCCTCTGATCCACGGTGAGTTCTGCTGTGTCCAGGATGTGATGTCACCGGATCACCAGGATCGTCCTCTCCTTCTGAGGGCTGTAAAGAGGACAGACAGGATCCCGGGACTCAGACCGGATTGTTTGACACGTTGAAGGAAACCCAGCAGAGCTTCAGCTTTGCTGCTGGGACTCTTCCTGCTCCACTCTGAGCTGATTAACCCATAAACTGTTCAAATGTCGTTCCTTCAGAGGCGACGTTTTATCCCTCAGCAGCTCAGACTGCCCTGATTCCCGTCTTCGTCTCCCTCTTGCCTCGTTAGGGACGTTTCCGTGTGAGGCCATTAAGGCGTACGAGGCGAGCGTCTGGAAAGAGACGAGAACAGTAGGAAGGCAATAACTGAGCCTTGTTAGAAGAATTTTATTACTGGGCTCAGTGCAGGGAACAGCTTCCCACCAGGATGTGAGCTCATGGAGCCGCCATCATCTGTGCTTTTTTAATTCCTCTCATCTTTAATGTAACCACTTTAAAAAGACGTTGAGGGAGGTTTGAACTAAACTGACGGCTATGGATTTGTTCCTCCTCCTGCTGCTTATCCAGCTCCATGTTCTGAAAACAGCACTTTATTCTTCTGCTCATCTCTACAAAGGTTCCTGTGTTTCATCCAGACCTCCACCCCAACCATTAATCATCATTCTGCCTCTTTGTGTGCGAGGGAGATACAACGGCAGATGAGGACACACAGCAGATTGAGCTATTTGTTATCACAGCTTATCCCGACACCGAGACGCCTGCTATTACGCTGCCGGCGCTGGGAATGGCAGCCGGAGAACGCCATTCCTCCCACTGCCCTCCACCCGATTGGATTCTTTTCTATCTTCCTGCATCTTCTAAAAGCGTTCATGTTCCCAGCCTGGAGGTCAGAGAGGTGACGGTGAGGAGGGGGGGGGGGGGGGGGGGGGCGATGCCGGGAAATTAAAATGGCTCTGCTGATATGAAACCTTGTGAGGATGTTCAGCTGAAACGTTATCTGCTCACCAGAGAGCACCAACATCTGGAACCGTGGATAAAGCTAATGTGGAATCACCCAAAAATCAACACCAATGACTGAAGCCTCAAACAGGAAGCAGCAGGTTGAAAGGCGGGACTAAAGCAGTCAGTGGAAACGGGTCAGAACCAATCAGAGAACTGAGGAAGTGATGCAAATTAAAAAAACAAGCAGTCAGCTGTTAAAGCTTTAAGCATATAAAAAGCAGTAATAAAGCTTCAGTGAAACATCCCTGTGCTGCTGCTGCATCATGGCCCGCCTCCCGCGCTGTGATTGGCCGGAGCCGGACCGGCTTCCTGGTGAAACTGGACTCAGGACAGGATGAACATCTAACAGGCATTCTATGCGGCGTGTCCCGATGATCACCACTGCATCCTGGTGAGTTCAGGCGTGTTGGGAATTTTCAGATTTATTTATTTAACAGCCTACATTAATAAGCTTTCCTGCAAATGTACCAGAATTAGCCAAAAGGTTAGTTTTCATCTGTTGTCCCTGAACCTAAAAAACACAACAGTAAGAATTTTTACATGAAAAATACAAATATAAAAAACTAAAAACAGTTATAACTCTTCAAAACTTAAAAATAGAGAATTAATGTTCATTACACTACAGATTTTAGGTTAATAAAATAGAATAAACATTCAATTAAAAATAATGATGAATATTGATGAAACATCGTGTTTGTTTCACTGAACGGTTTTAGTTGGATTCTGGACGTTTCAGTAGTTTCTGATAAACTTTGAAGATGCTCGATGCCATTTTTAAATAATGTAAAACTATTGGTCCTTTATGGATGCATCAGTATGACGGTGACATCATCACATTTCTACAATCTTTCTCTTCTACTCAGCATCTGCTCTGTGCTGGAGTCATTCTGGAAGCTCCGCCTCCGCCTCAGAACTCCTCAAACCAAAATCAGAAAACTAAAGCAGCTGCAGCGCCGTCTCTCTGCTCTGCATCAGGTCCGGTCTAACTTTGGCACACGACTGGATTCATCCATGTCTTCTGTCTGGTTTATATCACCATGTAAACAGAAGTCAGAGCTGAAGGAGCTTTTCTCTTTCATAATGACTCCTTCGTTCTGTCAGACACACCATTGTTAAGATGACAGCGTTTTCAGAAACAGACTGAAGTCTAATTATCTAAGAAATTACATCAAATTCTGCTTTGATTAAATCAATACTGTGTAACTTTTAGCCACAGGGGGGCGCTAAACCTGTAACTTTCAGGTTTAGCATCTAAAGTTTATAAACGTTATATTCTTAGAGAATGTTTATCTCCAGTACTATAAGTGGATGAATGTGTGTTTTTTTTATTTAGACCTATGTGTGTGTTTTCCTTCTATACAGTCTACCTCGCTAACGTTAGCTCATGCTAAGGTCCTAATTCGTGCTAACATGCTAATTTCTCTCATTTTGTTCATGCTAACTGAAATGAAGTTTAATTAAAATAAACTGATGACTTTTCCTCATCAGCCTCCAACAGGCCAATCGGCTTTGAGCTGCGCCTCCATGAAGCCCAATCAGCATCCAGTATCAGCTCACTGGATCACTGGATCTCCCCATAAAGCTCAGCAGACCGTCTCTCCAACCAGCAGTCTATAGACTGACCAACTCCATCTATCTCCACCACCAGTTTGATGGAGATAGATGGGGGGGGGGACATCCCTGTTCTTCATCGCTGTTCATGTACATCTGAGCGCCAAAGACTGCAGTAATTACATCAATAAAATTCAAAAAGACGTTTCAATGATCTTTTTCTTTCTGTGAGATTTTTTCAGATTGAAACAAATTGATTTTAGTAAGTAAAATATGCTTTATTCCTGTATTCTTCAGTTTTAGGTGTTTGTGGAACGAGAACTTCATTAAAGGAGTAGAAACGTCACGCCTTGGGGCATTTTGGAGGCTTCTAGCTAACTGTTATCTGGCTGTCTAGCTTTGCATCGCCACGTCCTCTGCGATAGCGGATCACTCTCGCTGCAATGGCGGATCACTCTCGCTGCGATGGCGGATCACTCTCACTGGGATGGCGGATCACTCTCGCTGTGATGGCGGATCACTCTCGCTGGGATGGCGGATCACTCTCGCTGCGATAGCGGATCACTCTCGCTGGGATGGCGGATCACTCTCGCTGCGATAGCAGATCACTCTCGCTGCGATGGCGG
The DNA here is from genome assembly GCA_030533445.1 of Cyprinodon diabolis. Lineage (NCBI taxonomy): Eukaryota > Metazoa > Chordata > Actinopteri > Cyprinodontiformes > Cyprinodontidae > Cyprinodon > Cyprinodon diabolis. The sequence goes on along the minus strand of CM060074.1, from coordinate 44,013,987 downwards.
ATCACTCTCGCTGCGATGGCCGATCACTCTCCCTGCGATGGCGGATCACTCTCCCTGCGATGGCGGATCACTCTCGCTGCGATGGCGGATCACTCTCGCTGCGATGGCCGATCACTCTCGCTGCGATGGCCGATCACTCTCGCTGCGATGGCCGATCACTCTCGCTGCGATGGCCGATCACTCTCCCTGCGATGGCGGATCACTCTCGCTGCGATGGCCGATCACTCTCGCTGCGATGGCCGATCACTCTTGCTGCGATAGCGGATCACTCTTGCTGCGATGGCGGATCACTCTGATATAAAAGGCTGTTTTCTAGTAGTTCTTTCTTTCTCTTGCATCTCTGCTTTTCCTCTCTGGACAAAATAAACTGCATGAGATGAACAACTGGACAACAATCCATGTAGATTAAACACTTTGTTTTACACAGAAGTTTGGATTTATGAAATTACATTCATAGATTGTATTTTTTCCCTTTTTTGATGATAATATAATATTTAACAATAATACATCTATCAGTACTTTTAATAGAACATATATAGTTTATGAGGTTCTAGAGAGCTTCATAGTGTGGAGCACGGAAGGTGTTTCAGGATGGATGTTTCTCACGTCTATGAATCTAACTCACACTTTTTAAGGAAGTCTCTAAAGTCTCTCTTTCCTTCTCAGACCTCCTGGCTGTGAGTCTAATAACCAAACACACTCTGAAGCAAAGATTCCTGTAAATTAATACACTTTATATTACAACCAGAGAAGGAAAAACGCCTGATTGACAGCAACAGATTCTCTCACCTGCAGTCGTCTTTTGCAGACCTGCCGTCCAATCACAGACCGGATTCAGATGTTTGTAAAGAGAGCTTCTCAGCATTGACAGCCAATCACACAAGAGAAGACGGAGGGCCAATCAGGAGCTTGTGGGCGGATCCAAACTCAGGGAAGTAGGCTTCAGCATCAGCTATGATTTTCCGCTAGGTCCTAGTGCTCGACGGCTGTCCGTGTAGCGTAACATTGTTTTTTAGGACAGTAAAATGTAACGGGGACATGATCCCCCCCCCCCACAGTGATTTTGTTGTCAGCTGATTCACCTTCAAATAGAACAAAGAATTGAATGAGAATATTTCGTTCATCCAGATCTAGGATGAGTTATTTTAATGTTCCTTTAATTTTGTATGATATTAAACGTCACAAACTCGTCTTGTTCTGTGGTTTCTGCCCTTTAAATCTAATCATCTTCTTCTGTGTTGGAGGACCTTGTCCTGTCCATCACAGGGCCGCTCTCACCGATTGGTCAGTTTACTGCTGTGCAGCTTCTCGACCTGATGAAGCCAGCAGACACGCAGTCATCGCTGATGGAGCAGATTAAATCTGGGGACGTTTAACTTTGTGTCCCTGATGCAGAAATCCCAGAGAGCTGGGAGGAGGAAGACGCCGCTTCCTGTGGATTTGTGGTGATTTCTCCATCATGCTGAGAGTGTAATGTGTGTTCGGCTGCCTCGGAAGGTCCTGCATGCGGTGGTCACGGCACGCAGTCCCCCTGCTGAACAGATGGAGGCTAACTGGTAGCACTGGTTCAGAGCCAGCCTAACCTTCAACACTGGCACTGCCAGCAGGTTGGCGCTCCAATCTAACAGCAGCTCTCTGTGCCAAGCAGAGGAATAAATGCCAGTCTTAACCAGGCCCCTCCTCCATCCCTACAACCCACCAGCTGCCAACTGGACCCTAAACTGCCGCTGGGAAGGGTGGATCAGGAAGGGAGATTGCAGATAACGAGGATTCGCAGAATAATAAACGACAAAGAGGATTGGGAGAAAGAACGACGGTAACAGAAGAGCAGAGGCACAAATAAATGATTGACACTAAAAATAGAAGGAAGAGGATGATCTTCAGTGAGAGGAAGGACAGGAAGAGCTGATATGGAGGCATGCAGCGTTTGCTGGACTCTGTCCACTGATGGTCAGAGAGAAAAAAACAGACGCTGTTCTAGATCTGCTGCAGTTAGAATGGAAACTAAGAGCTGAGCCTGAATCTGAAGGTAGAACCAAACTTCCACATCCTGAGAATGTCTGCATGGTATAAAGTCTGACTGCGCTGCTGTTCTAGCCTGTTAAGGTTTAGCTGGGCCAGTCCTCATCGCCACCATGGAGGAATCTCTGTTCCTCAGAGGTTCTACTGAGTCTGATCTCTGCTGGTGGGTTGGAGTTACTTTTCTGCTCAGTAATCCTACTGGTCATGATCAAGGCTGAGGTGGCCAGTCCAGCATTACGGTTACAGTCCAGGACTCTGATAGGCCTCCATCAAATGGCGTTGGATCAGGGTCAGATGGTTTCTAACAACTTATTCATCAAAGTCCATTAAAGATGTCGGCTGTTGTACTTCACCAGCTAGGATGATCTGTTTGGTTCTAGCAGAAAACTGAAGTTAAAACCGGTTTTAAAGATGGTTTACAGCCAGCTAATCCCACCCGTTACAGCTGACTCTATGTAAAACAGATTTGTTCCGTTCTGATTTGTTCAGGTCTAATTTTCAGTCTTCGTTTTATACGTTTGTTTCTACGACTTCCAGTCGGTCAGATTGCTTCCACTCCACCGAGCTTCAGCTGTCCCTTTGTTTCTCCATCCTTTAATCCTCCTCAGCCATGTCTCCAAGGCCTGCTGGAAGCCGTCCTGTTTGGATTTCTACTGCTCAGATCATCAGATCAGGAGAAATCCAAAGTTCTTCATCTGGTTTATTTGAAACCAACAGCTTACCAACATCCGGGAGTTAGTCAGGTTAAAATGTTCCCTGTTAAGGAGGATATTTTCTGGACACCCTATGCAGCAGTTTGATGACCGACCTTAAAATCGTATTTTTCCACATGTTGGCCTTTTGTCTTACGTGAAAATGGAGGCGGAGCTTCCAACACATCCAGCTCACTCCCCACCTGGTAGTGAGCTTGATTCAGTGAAAGAGGAGGAAGCTGGACAGAGTAGTGGGGGGGGGGGGGGGTTGGTACGGGGGTCCTGGGGGGTGCTTGGAGTGGGATGCCTGGCGGGTCTGACACCGGGGTTTGTTACCCCCATAGGGGCGGGGCTTGGGACGCCTCAGTGCGTCCGACGGTGGCTGCTTGCGGTGCTCTTGGGGGTTCCACGGTGGCTGACGTGGGTTACTGGCCTGGAAGCTGGGCTGCCGCTGGGTGGATCCGGGGGTCTTGGGTCCCTGGGCCGGGGGTTTGGGTTCTGTTCGGAATGCGGCTTGGGGTCTGGGCGGCGTACGCCCGGCTGTCCGGCCCTGCCGGGGCCTCTGGTGTGCTGGGGGCCTGTTTGGCTGGCCCCAAGGCCCCCCCTCATTTTAAACTCTTTAAGATAAACCGGGATTCTTAGATATCAAGGCTGAAAGGTAATTTCATTGTTTATGGTTTTAGGCTTAATTAGGTTTGACTTGGAGTTAAATGACTTTTGTTGATAAATATTTCGGTTTGACTTATATTTGAGCTTAATTAAATCTTTTGTTTTAACACAGCCAGTTGGGTGTTAACAGACCAACATGAGGATTTGATACCATATTAACATGTAATCTGCAGGCTATTTATATCAACTGAAGGTGTTACCCCCACCCCTCCTCCACCCATGCCATGCCATGCCACTGCTTCACAATAAAAGGCACAAATTGGTGCTTTAAAAAGAAGATTCAGGTTCCCTTCTGGTCCGAGTTGCTTCTTACAGTTGCAACCAGTTCCAGGTTTATTACAGGTGTCAAGGCTCAGAAAGTAGGAGACAGAATTCAGGGTGACGGAATAGGTTTGTTTTAAATGGAAAGCTTTACTGACTGCTCAGAGTACTGCAGCTCATCAGCTGGGACCTGCATACTGGAATATCTGTAGAGATGGACACTCAGGTTAGTGACCACGACACTCAGACGGTAAACGATAACGAGCATGTGAGTCACTAACCTGGTTCTTCATTCTGTCCGTGCCCAGAAGAAGGAGTGGAAACCAGTCAGATGATTTCTCCACACAGCTGCAGGAGCCGCCCAGAGAGTTCCAGGAGTGAAGCAAAGCAGGCTGACGAGCAGAAGTCAGCAGATGAGGAACAGCAGCCAATCACTGAGAGAAACACTGGTAGGGATCATCTGACGGGAGATGATTATCTGTGTGAGTCGCTTACCTGGTTTAACAGTTCAGTCCATCCGCACCAAACCAGCTGCGGTGCAGAGCCACCCAGAGAGTCCCCGATGCAGCAACCCCAGTGAGCAGGCAGGAATCCGACCCAGGTTGGAGAAAACAGATCAGACAGGACAGTCCTGGAATCCAGGAGTCCGCAGGGGTCAGGGGTTCCTATCTCAAGAGGAACAGACAGATCCAGGGTTCCAGGAAAGCAGGTTTAGAGCTCTACGAGTCCAGCAGCGAGCAACATTCACAGATGCAGACAGGCAGACTCAGTGGTTGAGGGACACATACAAGACATTGTATCAGAATTCCAGCAGAACTTTAAACTTGTCTCCATCTATGAGCCAGGACAGGATCAGGAGACAAAACAAACACCAAAGTCCTCTCAACCCACAGGCCTCCGGGGACGGAAACACGAACCTCAGAAATAACTCAAACTAACAGAACAAACATCTGATATAATCAAACAATGATCTGGCTCTGATAGCTGGGCTGAGGAGAGTATAAAGCAGAACCAGCAGGTGGATGAGATGAGCTTGGACTGGAAGTGGGGCAGACCCAACTCAGGAGTCCAGAGACAGAACAGGTCAGGGGTACTCTAGAGAACTCTCACACTCAGCTCAAATAATCTGGCACTGGTGGCTTGAAACAGGCAGCTTAAATAGGAACTGGAACAGGTGGATCAGATAAGAGCAAATTAAAACTGGGCGGAGTTAAGAAAGTGGAAGAAAATAACTAATAAACCAGTCATCAGTGCCAAGATCATGACAACAGAAGCAGGAAACTGGATGGATCCATCTCTGATGTGTAGAAATGAGACATGTAGAATGAGTAGAAGCAAAGCATTGATCCGCTAAGATGATGAAATATCAGAACTGCTGTCTCCTCCTCACACTTCCTGAGGCCAATAAGCTGCAGCTTTATCTCCAGACATGAAGGTTAAATTCATGTTAAACACGTTTAAAGAGTTTAGAATGAAGACTTGAGATTTACTCAAAATCCTAAATAAGTGAAATTGACCCAGGAGTAAAATGGAGTTCAGCCTGTCGGTGTGAGACCTGATTTAGATCCGGTCTGCTCAGCGTCAGTCCTGCAGGGCCGCCTTCCTGCAGGGTTCTGGATTCCGAGCCTGACCTCCACAGGACTGATCTGTGGAAGAAGCAGAATATAAGAAAGAAGGGATGTTTTTCAGAGATGCATTCAGGTAAACATTCCCTAAGAACCCAGTCGCTCCGATCTGCTTCACAAACAAAATGACTCGTTTATTCAAAGCTCAGTCTAAGCGGTGGCGACTGTGATTGACGAGTGGCTCCAGTTGAACGGCCATGTAGGACTAGTTCCGGTTCAACCTTTTAGGCCTGTGATGGAGAACAATGCAGCCGTAATTAGAGCTGCACCAGCAAGGCTCCACCAGTGAAACCAATCAGCTCCACATCTCTGCGTTTGTAGATTTTCCTGAGAGTGTTCAGCCTGCCAAGCATAATTACAGGGGTTTATATTCCTAAAGTGAGGGACAGCACCCCTCATGAAGCAATCAGAGCTCAGCAATGAACTGCTTTCGTTTCATTTACATAATTATGATGTGCAGCAGCAGTGGGAGGCCAGATTAGGACCACGTTACTGTTTATTCTGCTGTCTGAACATTAAAGCTCCGGCAGGAAAAGCAGCAAAGCTGCCGAGGCTGAAGCTCAGATGGACGCTGGACCAGGAGTTGCTGTGTGACTCAGTCTTTGTTTTCTGTCGCCTCCTTGTTGTTTCTGGTGCTAACTAACATACAGTGAGGTGCTCCTCCGAGCCCCCAGCGTTATTTAAACAAAGTGCTGTAAATAGTGTCAGCAGGGCGTCAGGAGCTGTTTCAGGCGTTAGCGTAAGGAGCCCCTTGGAGCGCTGCCTTTTCCAGGGAAACTGACTCTGCCTGCTTCTCCTTCCATCAGATCTCAGCAGGAAAATCAGAAACAACAGAAAACAACAAATGCAACATAGAAACATTGCAAAATCAGCTTCTAGTTATGATGAGCAGTGAGCTGTGTTTTCAGACAGACTCATCTCTAAGGGTTTGATGGAAGAGAGGAAAATTTGACTGAAACTAAATCTCTGATCTCAGATTTTCTCCTGAAACCTGATCTTTGCTGGTGCAGCAGGAAGTCTACAGCGGTGATTACAGCATGGCTCTAGGAGCTGCAGATCTACAGACTTTCCTCTGGAGAGAAGAAGGTGAGATGTTTGTGGTGCCAACGCTGAAGCATCAGCAGGTGGAGTTCATTTCAAAGTCAAGCATTCAAAGTGGTTTTCCTTTTTTTCATCTTTGATTGAAGAGTCGTGATTTTTGATGGAAGCAGAAACTTAAAGAACTAATTAAGGAGGAAGTTTTATGCTGATTGATTTATTTCCATCAACATGGATTAGTGCAGCTCATCAGAGCTCCAACAGCGTGACCATCCAGGAGCTCCGCCTCCTCCTGTTGGTTCCCCTTAATCTGGACCCATCAGAACCTTCAGAGTCAGACTGATGGTGACCTGAGCTCATACCTGGTAGCCGTGGGAGACTGCAGCAACTCTGTGGATGTTTGGGTTTCCATCAGTGATCTCTCTCTACTCTCTGAGCTGATTCTTCCTCTGAATGGTTGGTGGGGGGGGGGTCTCATTGGAGGGAGACTGATGAAGTTATTAAACGATGTTCTTGAGGAGAAAAGGAGGAAAAGATTGAAAGGTGTAGAAAGGACTCCTTGGTGTTTTGTTTTCCATGCATGGACCCTTTGAACTGGGAACACTGGTGTCCATTCAGTTCCCACTGGTGCTAAAAAACTGCCTCGGATTTGAATATGAAAGATTTTCCTTAAAGGAAGGCTGATCTCCATGAATGTGTGTCTGACTGACAGCTGCAGCATCAATCCTTTGGAAGAAGGTGATCAGGTGGAGGAGAGACGAGGCTGCAGACCACCTGTCAGACCAGCAACATGTTGCAGAGCTTCAGGCCCAATCCTCCTGATGACTGAATCTTACATGTCAGACCAGCAACATGTTGCTGAGCTTCAGGCCCAATCCTCCTGATGACTGAATCTTACATGTCAGACCAGCAACATGTTGCTGAGCTTCAGGCCCAATCCTCCTGATGACTGAATCTTACATGTCAGACCAGCAACATGTTGCTGAGCTTCAGGCCCAATCCTCCTGATGACTGAATCTTACATGTCAGACCAGCAACATGTTGCTGAGCTTCAGGCCCAATCCTCCTGATGACTGAATCTTACATGTCAGACCAGCAACATGTTGCTGAGCTTCAGGCCCAATCCTCCTGATGACTGAATCTTACATGTCAGACCAGCAACATGTTGCTGAGCTTCAGGCCCAATCCTCCTGATGACTGAATCTTACATGTCAGACCAGCAACATGTTGCAGAGCTTCAGGCCCAATCCTCCTGATGACTGAATCTTACATGTCAGACCAGCAACATGTTGCTGAGCTTCAGGCCCAATCCTCCTGATGACTGAATCTTACATGTCAGACCAGCAACATGTTGCAGAGCTTAAGGCCCAATCCTCCTGATGACTGAATCTTACATGTCAGACCAGCAACATGTTGCTGAGCTTCAGGCCCAATCCTCCTGATGACTGAATCTTACATGTCAGACCAGCAACATGTTGCTGAGCTTAAGGCCCAATCCTCCTGATGACTGAATCTTACATGTCAGACCAGCAACATGTTGCAGAGCTTCAGGCCCAATCCTCCTGATGACTGAATCTTACATGTCAGACCAGCAACATGTTGCTGAGCTTAAGGCCCAATCCTCCTGATGACTGAATCTTACATGTCAGACCAGCAACATGTTGCTGAGCTTAAGGCCCAATCCTCCTGATGACTGAATCTTACATGTCAGACCAGCAACATGTTGCAGAGCTTCAGGCCCAATCCTCCTGATGACTGAATCTTACATGTCAGACCAGCAACATGTTGCTGAGCTTCAGGCCCAATCCTCCTGATGACTGAATCTTACATGTCAGACCAGCAACATGTTGCTGAGCTTCAGGCCCAATCCTCCTGATGACTGAATCTTACATGTCAGACCAGCAACATGTTGCAGAGCTTCAGGCCCAATCCTCCTGATGACTGAATCTTACATGTCAGACCAGCAACATGTTGCTGAGCTTCAGGCCCAATCCTCCTGATGACTGAATCTTACATGTCAGACCAGCAACATGTTGCTGAGCTTAAGGCCCAATCCTCCTGATGACTGAATCTTACATGTCGGACCAGCAACATGTTGCAGAGCTTCAGGCCCAATCCTCCTGATGACTGAATCTTACATGTCAGACCAGCAACATGTTGCTGAGCTTAAGGCCCAATCCTCCTGATGACTGAATCTTACATGTCAGACCAGCAACATGTTGCTGAGCTTCAGGCCCAATCCTCCTGATGACTGAATCTTACATGTCAGACCAGCAACATGTTGCTGAGCTTCAGGCCCAATCCTCCTGATGACTGAATCTTACATGTCAGACCAGCAACATGTTGCAGAGCTTCAGGCCCAATCCTCCTGATGACTGAATCTTACATGTCAGACCAGCAACATGTTGCTGAGCTTCAGGCCCAATCCTCCTGATGACTGAATCTTACATGTCAGACCAGCAACATGTTGCAGAGCTTCAGGCCCAATCCTCCTGATGACTGAATCTTACATGTCAGACCAGCAACATGTTGCTGAGCTTCAGGCCCAATCCTCCTGATGACTGAATCTTACATGTCAGACCAGCAACATGTTGCTGAGCTTCAGGCCCAATCCTCCTGATGACTGAATCTTACATGTCAGACCAGCAACATGTTGCTGAGCTTCAGGCCCAATCCTCCTGATGACTGAATCTTACATGTCAGACCAGCAACATGTTGCTGAGCTTCAGGCCCAATCCTCCTGATGACTGAATCTTACATGTCAGACCAGCAACATGTTGCTGAGCTTCAGGCCCAATCCTCCTGATGACTGAATCTTACATGTCAGACCAGCAACATGTTGCAGAGCTTCAGGCCCAATCCTCCTGATGACTGAATCTTACATGTCAGACCAGCAACATGTTGCTGAGCTTCAGGCCCAATCCTCCTGATGACTGAATCTTACATGTCAGACCAGCAACATGTTGCAGAGCTTAAGGCCCAATCCTCCTGATGACTGAATCTTACATGTCAGACCAGCAACATGTTGCTGAGCTTCAGGCCCAATCCTCCTGATGACTGAATCTTACATGTCAGACCAGCAACATGTTGCTGAGCTTAAGGCCCAATCCTCCTGATGACTGAATCTTACATGTCAGACCAGCAACATGTTGCAGAGCTTCAGGCCCAATCCTCCTGATGACTGAATCTTACATGTCAGACCAGCAACATGTTGCTGAGCTTAAGGCCCAATCCTCCTGATGACTGAATCTTACATGTCAGACCAGCAACATGTTGCTGAGCTTAAGGCCCAATCCTCCTGATGACTGAATCTTACATGTCAGACCAGCAACATGTTGCAGAGCTTCAGGCCCAATCCTCCTGATGACTGAATCTTACATGTCAGACCAGCAACATGTTGCTGAGCTTCAGGCCCAATCCTCCTGATGACTGAATCTTACATGTCAGACCAGCAACATGTTGCTGAGCTTCAGGCCCAATCCTCCTGATGACTGAATCTTACATGTCAGACCAGCAACATGTTGCAGAGCTTCAGGCCCAATCCTCCTGATGACTGAATCTTACATGTCAGACCAGCAACATGTTGCTGAGCTTCAGGCCCAATCCTCCTGATGACTGAATCTTACATGTCAGACCAGCAACATGTTGCTGAGCTTAAGGCCCAATCCTCCTGATGACTGAATCTTACATGTCGGACCAGCAACATGTTGCAGAGCTTCAGGCCCAATCCTCCTGATGACTGAATCTTACATGTCAGACCAGCAACATGTTGCTGAGCTTAAGGCCCAATCCTCCTGATGACTGAATCTTACATGTCAGACCAGCAACATGTTGCTGAGCTTCAGGCCCAATCCTCCTGATGACTGAATCTTACATGTCAGACCAGCAACATGTTGCTGAGCTTCAGGCCCAATCCTCCTGATGACTGAATCTTACATGTCAGACCAGCAACATGTTGCAGAGCTTCAGGCCCAATCCTCCTGATGACTGAATCTTACATGTCAGACCAGCAACATGTTGCTGAGCTTCAGGCCCAATCCTCCTGATGACTGAATCTTACATGTCAGACCAGCAACATGTTGCAGAGCTTCAGGCCCAATCCTCCTGATGACTGAATCTTACATGTCAGACCAGCAACATGTTGCTGAGCTTCAGGCCCAATCCTCCTGATGACTGAATCTTACATGTCAGACCAGCAACATGTTGCTGAGCTTCAGGCCCAATCCTCCTGATGACTGAATCTTATCTGTAAACGTCCGCCTGGATGGAAGGCAGCTGGCCTCCTTTCCACCAATTATCTGTTTGCTTCAGCAAAGCTTCACTTCCTGTCTCTCCTCGTCTGAAAATCATCAGAGGTCCTGATGATGGATGATCATGTGCAGGTCTTCAAAAACATGAATGTATTTCAGATGTTTGAGGACCAAACCCATCAGGTGACAGAAGAACCGGAGTTAAACAGCAGAATCTTCTCCAATAAAACTCGTTCATGTTTCTGAAGGTGGATCCAAATATTTGGGAAAAGTTTCTCCTCTTCATCAAATCTGCTTCAGGATGAAGGTTGGAGCTGAATGGGAGCCAAACATGGAAGGTCAGAGATGAGGAGAGACATTTATCAGGTGAAGGAGTTCATCTCCTGCTCTTATATCTGGTAACTCCTCCACCTCTGAGAGCATTTAGTCTCCTGATCCGCACCGCTGCCAGTAATGACGACGGCGCAGAGTCTGGTTCCTGGAACTAATTACCACAGGAGGACTCATTATGTGCCGACAGCTCAGCTTTCTACCGACCTGCGAGCTGTGATCTGCAGTCGGCCCTCATGTGGACGTGATCCTCTGATGGTGTTAATCACCGATCACTGTGATGAATCCAAATCAGCAGCAGCCAGAAACACTAAATAAGGCAATGAAAATAATGCAGCAGCGTCATCAGAGTGAATCTGTAATCTGATTTCATTAGGAACTGCTGCTGTGATTAATGTCTGCCAGCTAATCACATCTTAAAATACTGTGTGGATCTATGTGCAAACATCTATGTGCCTGATTATGCATGTGTGGGTCTGGCTTTGTTTCCCTGCAGGGACCAATTTCCTGGGGAAACGCTTCAGTGTGGGGGGATATAGGGAGACCAGCAACTGATCCCCAGGAGAGAAGTTCTCCTCTCCTCCGGATAATATAGTAGTGATGATATATATACTACAGAGAGCAGCGTGTGAGACTTTACCTGCTCTGCATACGTGTTTAGAGACACAGGAAGACGTCTTGCTTCCTTTTCTCCAGCAGCGCAGCTTCCCTGAGGAAGTCACACGGGTTTTACTCTAACATCCCTTAGAAACAGGAGGGGGAGGGGGGACCAGAGGAACGAACCCTAAAAGTGATCACAGTGAAGACATGGCTGCTTATTGCTCATTGCAGTGCATTTACATCAGCCTCTGGAGGAGGAGAGGAGAGGAGAGGAGAGGAGAGGAGAGGAGAGGAGAGGAGAGGAGAGGAGAGGAGAGGAGAGGAGAGGAGAGGAGAGGAGAGAGGAGAGGAGAGGAGAGGAGAGGAGAGGAGAGGAGAGGAGAGGAGAGGAGAGGAGAGGAGAGGAGAGGAGAGGAGAGGAGAGGAGAGGAGAGGAGAGGAGAGGAGAGAATGTTCTTATATCTGAGGAATATTGCTAAAATGAGCAATCTCCTGTCCAGGGGTGATGCTGAGAAACTAGTCCATGCATTTGTTACTTCAAGGCTGGACTATTGTAATTCTTTACTATCAGGAAGTCCACAAACTGTAGTTAAAGGCCTTCAGCTGATCCAAAATGCTGCAGCCAGAGTTCTGATGAAAATGAAAAAGAGAGATCATATCTCTCCTATCCTGGCTTCTCTTCATTGGCTTCCTGTTAAATCCAGAATAGAATTTAAAATCCTCCTTCTCACATATAAAGCCTTAAATGGCCAAGCTCCATCTGATATCAGAGATCTGATTGTTCCTTATGTTCCTAACAGAGCACTTCGCTCTCAATCTGCAGGTTTACTAGTGGTTCCTAGAACTTCTAAAAGTAGAATGGGAGGCAGATCTTTTAGTTCTCAGGCTCCTCTCCTGTGGAACCAACTACCAGTTTTAGTCCGTGAGGCAGACACCCTGTCTACTTTTAAGACTAGGCTTAAAACTTTCCTTTTTGATAAAGCTTCTAGTTAGAGTGGCTCAGGTTATCCTGATCTATCTCTATAGTTCTGCTGCTATAGGCTTAGACTGCTGGAGGACATAGGGACCCCTTTTTCATCATTCTGCTTCATTCTATCTCTATTCTCCCACTCTGCAGAATCTGTTAGTTCAATCTCTAACGTTCTGCTCTCTCTGCTTTTTCTCATAGTAGCTTCATCTGGTCTGTTCCTGTTTGGCTGTGACTCCATCCTGGAGAGAAATATCAGCTGTGCTGCTGCCATCAACACCTTTGTTTCTAGATGATACTTATCTAGACCTGAATTCTGACTCAAATCTGTTTAGTGCTGTGTCAGATAAAGCCACTGGAGAAGCTGCTGCTGCATCTTACCAAACTTTTCTGATATAGAAAATCATTTATAGATCAGTGCATCTAACTTCCTTCCTCACACTGAGCCTGGTTCTGCTGGAGGTTTCTTCCTGTTCAAAGGGAGTTTTTCCTCTCCACTGTCGCTACAAGCATGCTTAGTGTGAGGGATTGCTGAAGAGTCAATGAGTCGATGCAATCAGCTGGTTTTCCTTGGATAGAAAACTTTGAATCAATCTGACTGGATGATCTGGTTGAACTGGATCTATAAAGTGAGCTGAGATGACATGATGTGAATTGGAGCTATAGAAATAAACTGAATAGAGGAGGAGAGGATTCCTTTCTTCTCTTAACCCTAAAACTATTGTTTTCCATCCTGATATAAATCGGTTCACTTTAAAATCTCCATTTTGAAGGAGAGATTCAGACACAGTAAAGATAATAAACCCTAACCTTTAGAGCAGTGTTTTTCAATCCTGGTCCTCAAGGCACCCTGCTCTGCATGTTTTGGATATTTCTGAGGTTCAGCAAAGCCTGATAATCTGCTATCAATTGATAACAGGTGTGTGGAAGCTGGGAAACATCTAAAACATGCAGGGCAGGGTGCCTTCAGGACCAGGATTGAAAAACGCTGCTTTAGAGTAAAATCATGGCGGCAGTGACTTGATGCCGCTCTCAACAATTCTTTCTAATTCCTCAAAATGTGGCACTCGGAATGCAACAAGCCAGGCATCGATCCCGCACCTATGACAGCCAACACCTGCCTGAACCACACAATGCTTTAAATACAGACACTTTTGATCGTTTAAAAAGCTGCAGAGTGCTACGGACGGATGAAAACAAAGCAGCCGGCTCATGGAGCAGGCCACGCCGAGGAGAAGGCCAGAGGCAGCATGTGCTAGGCGGTGTAAGATTAGCTGCAGAGGCGGGCTAACGGCGAAGCTAAGAAGGAATCCCCACAGACCACCGTTACCATCAATCCTGCTTTCCAGCATCCGCTCACTGGATAACTAAATGGATCATCTGAGATTTGAACTCTAATCAGTTGGCCATCATCCTGACTGAATCATGGCTTCAATCATCCATACTGGACAATGCTGTTAGCATTAGCTATACGATAGAAACAGCGAACTGAGCAGTAAGACTGACTGGGCTCAGTGTTTACATCAAGCTGGTGTAAAAATGCTGGATCAGTCTCCAGCTTCTGGAGTTTCTGACTGTTACCTGCAGGCCGTTCTATCTGCCCAGAGAGTTCAGTGTGGTTAGCATCACTGCTGTTTATGTGCCCCCCCCCCAGCGCTAACACCAAAGAGGCCATGAAGACTCTATACCAGGCTATCTCTGAGCTCCATCTGCACAAAAAGGCTGTTTCATCATTGCTGGGGATTTTAACCAGGCTAACATGAAGACTGTTCTCCCTCATTTCTACCAACATGTGGACTTTGCAACTCGGGGTGAAAACACATTAGACCTGGTTTACTCTAACATCAAAGATGCATCCAGAGCAGCCCCCCCCCCCCCCCCACCTCAGGTCACCAGATCACCTCTCTGTCATGCTTATCCCTGCATAAAAGCCCCACCTGATCACGGCTAAACCGACAGTTAACGAGGTCAGAGTGTGGTCTGAGGGCGCCATGGGCTGTGATTGAACAATATGAAAAATACATGTTTGAATAAAGAAAGAATAATGTTCTGCTGCCTGAAATCCTCTCATTCCTCATCCTCGGTTTGAAACCTGCAGCTTTCAGCAGCTTTTCACTCATTACCTGCAGACAGCTGCTTGAAGAAAGGTGGAGGAGATCAGAGGAACATGCAGAGAACATGGCTGACCCTGCAGCTTCAGGGACTAGAAGATGGATGTTGTTCCATCAGGGGTTAAAGCTTTGATCTGAGCTCTTCCAGCTCCTCTCAGCACAGACATTTTACATAGAGCTGCTCCTCATCACACTCTGGGACGCCAGGTGTGCAGCTCGCTGATTGGTCGGCCTTCCCTCGCTCGCGGCCCCACGCCTCCTGTCATTGGCTCATCTGGGCGCCACTCGCCGTCCTGACCCCGCCCCCGAGTATAGAAGTATCCCCGCGAGCTGACCGGCTCCGTCATCCAGACGGTGGCCGCGCAGCGCAGCATCCAGACGGTGCGTCTCTGCTGCGACAGGCGGACAGAAATGAGCAGAACCCCGCAGACCGGAGCCAGAGACCATGGATCCCTGTAGAACCCTGACGGTGCTGCTGTGGATTTTATTCCTGAAGCGGATCCAAACCTGCCGAGGAGAGGAAGGTAGGCTGAGGAAGGTAGGCTCAGCGCGCAGCTCGGAGCGGAGTTTGGCTCCGATCCGGTGCTGCTGCTTCTGGGTTCTGATGGATTCGGTTCCGTCAGGTTCTGGAGGTTCTGGTCCATGTCTGTAGAAATAAACCAGACCCTCTGATGCTGACAGGCTGAAGGCTCAGAGGAACAGGAAGTCTTCTTCTGTTCTGGACTTAGTTTCTCTGAGGTCCTGATGCTGAGGATGCGGAGCAGCAGATCTCTGCTTCTGGCTCCATCAATTATTGCTGATCTGCTCGGAGATGTGAGGAACCTGGAGGTTCTGCAGCCAGATGCTGATCAGTGAGGCAGACTGCTGAGATGAAGGGGAGGCTGGTTGGCTCAGGGTTGGACCAGAGTGGATTCTACTCACATGTTCTCCTTCCAGTCTGATGGTTGCTGCAGCTCAGACTCAGGTTCCTCCCAGGCAGGGGAGCCGGTGGCTGCAGCTCCCGGACTCCCTGGATCTTTCAGACTTAGATGCTATCGGGACTTTAGTTCATGTTGTGACAGAGAGGAAGTTCTTCCTCCATCTTCTGGTTTTTTTGTGATTAATGAAGCTCCAGGTAAACTGGATGGTTACCTGATGCCCAATCAGACGCTAGAAGATCCTTTTTTCTCCTCCTTCCTGTTTTCTTTGTTTCATCTCTTCATCTTCCTCCTCTTCCTCCTCAGAGCTGACTTAGCACACATCTTTCTGGGTGGAGGGTGTCCACCTTACCTCCTCCACCCTCTCTCTCCTCATTGCCTGCTCCTCAGCTCTAACACACCTTGACATCTCATCGGGATCTCATTTACTCCCGCACCTCCCCCTCCCTCAGCCCCTCCCCTGCAGGCTGAGGGGTCACCGAACCTGTTTTTTTATTTTCTTCATTCCATTACATCCTCATCCTCACCTGCAGCTCAGGCTCATAGCAGCTAAGCAATATTGGGGGGATGGCATGGGGTGTATGGGCTCAGTATAATTTTATTTAAATTTTGAAGAACTGTTTCTTGGGAATTTTATCGGGAATCAGAGAAATATTTTTTTTTATTTGACTCCTCAGCGAAGCACCGTCCGTCCTCAGGTAGCAGGTTTCGTGCCTCAGACTCTGAGATGTTGCTAAAATGTTTGCAGCTTGAAGTTCGTCTCGGTGTTTAAATATGTTTGAAATCTGTGGACTTATTTTCTGATTGATTTCAGTTTGTCTGCATTGATCCTGAGGGGAAGTCAGAGGAGGTTTACTTGAACAAGGTCTTCAAACAGAAGGTCTTAATGCCTGGTGGTCCCATATCTACTAAACATAAACATTATAAACATTTTCATCACATTAGACACAGAAGGTCCCAAAGCAACTGGGAGGAGCTTCTGTGGATAAATAAAGTCCAGATTAATTATTGTTGTTCTATGTTGCTGGATCCAAAGAATATCCAGAATAAAATGAGAACCTTTAGTGTTTACTGAGGACTCAGATGATTCTACCTCTAAGGCTGTCCACCCTATGGGTGCCTAGGAGGGACAATCCAGCCTCTGAAAGAAGACAAACTGAGGTTTTATCTCTGAGCAATGCTCTTCATGGTGGATCAGGTCCGGTCTTAGCTTCTGCCAGTTTTTCAGACTGTTTATTATTTTTGCTTTTACTGATCAGGGATTCTGATGAGTCTTTTAAAAGTTTGCTCAAACTTTGGTTCTGATTTATAAAGCTCTTAAGATGCAAACTGAAGTGGACAAAAAGACTGCATTTAATATTTGAGTGGAGTTAACCAGCCAGCTGTCTGCCTGCTGCCTGAGACTCTCACAGGACTGTTTGATGTGTTGGACGAA
This sequence comes from Cyprinodon diabolis, assembly GCA_030533445.1. Taxonomy (NCBI): domain Eukaryota; kingdom Metazoa; phylum Chordata; class Actinopteri; order Cyprinodontiformes; family Cyprinodontidae; genus Cyprinodon; species Cyprinodon diabolis. The sequence continues at coordinate 43,997,070 of CM060074.1, read as the reverse complement.
TGCTTCAGTCGTCTGGCTTAGATCACATGTTCATGACCTCACAGACCTGAGTGATTTGTGGACGTGGCAAACAAAGCGCTGCAGCATTCACCTGTCAAGGCCACAGAGACTCCATCACTTTCGGCAGCGATAAGCGTGAGAGAGAGGCAGCGGAAGGTCAAAGGAAAAGGGGTGAGGAAATGAAGGGAGGGAGATGTCCTCCAGGAAAAACGTGTCTCAGGAGCAGAAAGGATTAGAGCAGAACAAAGACTTCTCCTCCTCCTCCTGTTGCTGCACCAGAGCAATGAAATATTCCCCTCTATTCACTCTGCTTCCACCTGATGAAGCACAGAGGAGTTCATGATATATCGCAAAGTATACAGTAGTATTGCAATATCATGATAATATTGTATTATGACCCAAGAATTGTGAAAACATATCGTCAAACAATGCCTCATTAGATGCCTCACTATATGCCTCATCAGATGCCTCACTATATGCCTCATTAGATGCCTCACTATATGCCTCATTAGATGCCTCACTATATGCCTCATCAGATGCCTCACTATATGCCTCATTAGATGCCTCACTATATGCCTCAATAGATGCCTCACTCTGTGCCTCAATAGATGCTACATTAAATGCCTTATTAGATGCCTCACTATATGCCTCAATAGATGCCTCACTCTATGCCTCATCAGATGCCTCACTATATGCCTCATTAGATGCCTCACTATATGCCTCAATAGATGCCTCACTATATGCCTCAATAGATGCCTCACTGTATGCCTCCTTAGATGCCTCACTATGTGCCTCATCAGATGCCTCACTATATGCCTCATTAGATGCCTCACTATGTGCCTCATTAGATGCCTCACTATATGCCTCAATAGATGCCTCACTATATGCCTCAATAGATGGCTCACTATATGCCTCATTAGATGCTACATTAAATGCCTTATTAGATGCCTCACTATATGCCTCATTAGATGCCTCACTATGTGCCTCATTAGATGCCTCACTATATGCCTCATTAGATGCCTCACTATATGCCTCATCAGATGCCTCACTATATGCCTCATCAGATGCCTCACTATATGCCTCATTAGATGCCTCACTATGTGCCTCATTAGATGCCTCACTATATGCCTCATTAGATGCCTCACTATATGCCTCATCAGATGCCTCACTATATACCTCATCAGATGGCTCACTATATGCCTCATTAGATGCTATATTAAATGCCTCATTAGATGCCTTACTATATGCCTCATTAGATGCCTCACTATATGCCTCCCTATATGCCTCATCAGATGCCTCACTATATGCCTCATTAAATGCCTCACTATATGCCTCATTAGATGCTATATTAAATGCCTCATTAGATGCCTCACTATGTGCCTCATTAGATGCCTCACTATGTGCCTCATTAGATGCCTCACTATATGCCTCATCAGATGCCTCACTATATGCCTCATCAGATGCCTCACTATATGCCTCATTAGATGCTATATTAAATGCCTCATTAGATGCCTCACTATGTGCCTCATTAGATGCCTCACTATATGCCTCATTAGATGCCTCACTATATGCCTCATTAGATGCATCACTATATGCCTCATCAGATGCCTCACTATATGCCTCATTAGATGCTATATTAAATGCCTCATTAGATGCCTCACTATGTGCCTCATTAGATGCCTCACTATATGCCTCATTAGATGCCTCACTATATGCCTCATCAGATGCCTCACTATATGCCTCATCAGATGCCTCACTGTATGCCTCCTTAGATGCCTCACTATGTGCCTCATCAGATGCCCCACTGTATGCCTCCTTAGATGCCTCACTATGTGCCTCATTAGATGCCTCACTATATGCCTCCTTAGATGCCTCACTATGTGCCTCATTAGATGCCTCACTATATGCCTCCTTAGATGCCTCACCGAATGTCTCAGGCCACTTTGTGATTCACTAGCTGTTGAAAATTTCCTGTTTGTTCTTTTGTTGCTTTTTGCTTTAATTGGCTTGTTTTTCCATGTCAGGTCAATTATAATGATCCTGCTGCTGCTTCAGGTTGGATCAGGAAAAGAAAAATCCTGTCACTCCATGACTGAACCCAGATAAACAGAATCTAGAAGTTAGGTAATAAATAGTTTTGCACTGATACCAGTATCTGGTGGGGCCCCAATCTGGCACTAAGATGGAGGTTTCTGTTTCGGTAACTACCAACCAATAGGGCATTGATACCATCTTCAGAGCCAAAACTTTCTTCAACTATTGTCACCTATTCCAGGTAGGCAATAAAAAGTTCTGCTGGATTCTCTTTGTTTTAGTCTTTTTCCTGCTTCACTAAGGAAGGCAGCAGCTTGACATGAAGCCATGATGGTGATTATTTTACATCCAAGTAGTCTGCAGTTCTTCATAGATACACACATCAATTTCAAGCAGATGGTGGCCGATACTGCACAGCCAGGTATCGGGTATCGGTATCTGGGCCAAAAAATGGCATCGGAGCAACACTAGAAATAATGAAGAGGAAGAGATCCAAACAGAGGAGCTGGGAAGTCAGAGCCATCAGTCAGCTTTCTCCATCAGCATGTTGCTCACGTCAGTCAGCAATGATTCAGAAAGTGATTAAGTTTCTTTGTGTTGCTTTTAGATCACCAGCATGGATGTTTAAATCTGATAAATGAGTCTGCTGAGGATGAAGGAGATGGCTTTTAGTCGTTTAGATGTGTCCCACTGACTCGTCTTACTGTGGAATAGGAAAAACAATATTTTGATCAGAAAAGGAGGAAAAACCTTGATTTATGTGAAACATTTAAATCAACCCAAAAAAAGCAGAAGAAGAGCGGTCCGTTCTTCTGGATTCAGCAGCATTTATTTGCTCCATTTACTATGAATAATAATAATGATAATAATGTGCAATTATGATATTTTTATTGTACCAGTGACCATGTTAAATACCAGCATGATCATTGGTCCTCAGTCTATAATATCCTGCTTTTAAGCCCAGTAATAAAGGGAAGATGGAAACATCTCCAGCCTCTGGTAAAGTTACAGGAGTTAAACAATGAAAGCTCCTCCTCCTTCCTGTGCTCAGGTTGCTGGATGTCTTTTCCAGCAGAGTTTTCTGAATTTGATAAATGTCAGAAGTTTAATTCAATTCTATTCAGTTTATTTCTATAGATTCACATCATGTCATCTCAGGTCACTTTATAGATCCAGATCAACCAGATCATCCAGTCAGATTGATTCAAAGTTTTCTATCTAAGGAAAACCAGCAGATTGCATCGACTCATTGACTCCTCAGCAATCCCTCACACTAAGCATGCTTGTAGAGACAGTGGAGAGGAAAAAATCCCTTTGAACAGGAAGAAACCTCCAGCAGAACCAGGCTCAGTGTGAGCGGCCATCTGCTGAGGCCCACTGGGGTTCAAGGAGACAGAAGCAGACATAGAAAAAGAAGCATAGATACAAAAGGCAACCAGCTCCACAGGCGGCCCCGTCCAGGAAACACACAGCCAGGCAGACGAGCTCCGAGCCAGCTCCCATGTCAGAGGATGAAGAGAGCACATCCAGTTAGTCACAGTCAGAGAAACAGGACTACACTGGAAAACAGGCCAAGCTCCAACATCTAGAAACAAAGGTGTTGATGGCAGCAGCACAGCTGATATTTCTCTCCAGGATGGAGTCACAGCCAAACAGGAACAGACCAGATGAAGCTACTATGAGAAAAAGCAGAGAGAGCAGAACGTTAGAGATTGAACTAACAGATTCTGCAGAGTGGGAGAATAGAGATAGAATGAAGCAGAATGATGAAAAAGGGGTCCCTATGTCCTCCAGCAGTCTAAGCCTATAGCAGCAGAACTATAGAGATAGATCAGGATAACCTGAGCCACTCTAACTAGAAGCTTTATCAAAAAGGAAAGTTTTAAGCCTAGTCTTAAAAGTAGACAGGGTGTCTGCCTCACGGACTAAAACTGCTAGTTGGTTCCACAGGAGAGGAGCCTGATAACTAAAAGATCTGCCTCCCATTCTACTTTTAGAAGTTCTAGGAACCACTAGTAAACCTGCAGATTGAGAGCGAAGTGCTCTGTTAGGAACATAAGGAACAATCAGATCTCTGATATCAGATGGAGCTTGGCCATTTAAGGCTTTATATGTGAGAAGGAGGATTTTAAATTCTATTCTGGATTTAACAGGAAGCCAATGAAGAGAAGCCAGGATAGGAGAGATATGATCTCTCTTTTTAATTTTCATCAGAACTCTGGCTGCAGCATTTTGGATCAGCTGAAGGCTTTTAACTACAGTTTGTGGACTTCCTGATAGTAAAGAATTACAATAGTCCAGCCTTGAAGTAACAAATGCATGGACTAGTTTCTCAGCATCACCCCTGGACAGGAGATTTCTCATTTTTGCTATATTCCTCAGATGAAAGAAGGAAATTCTAGAAACCTCTTTGATCTGGGATTTAAATGACAGGTCCTGATCAAAAATAACACCAAGATTTTTTACTTTATTATCTGAAATCAGTTTAATCCCATCCAAATGAAGTGACCGGCTAATCAGCTTCTTTTTCAGAGACTCTGGTCCAAAGACTATAACTTCTGTTTTGTCTGCATTCAGAAGCAGAAAGTTAAGAGTCATCCAGGTTTTTATGTCTTCAGACATGCCTGTAATCTATGTAATGGGTTAGCTTCATCTGGATTTATAGACAGATATAGCTGGGTATCATCAGCATAACAGTGGAAATTAATCCCATGCTGTCTAATAACTCTACCAATTGGGAGCATGTATAAAGTAAAGAGAATTGGTCCTAGCACTGATCCCTGTGGTACTCCACAGGTAACCTTTGAGCGTGTTGAAGATCTATCATTAACATGAACAAACTGAATTCGATCAGATAGATCAGATTTAAACCAGTCTAGTGCTGTTCCTTTAATTCCAACAAAATATTCAAGTCTTTCTAAAAGAATATTATGATCAACTGTATCAAATGCAGCACTGAGATCCAACAGGACGAGCACAGATACAAGTCCATTATCTGAGGCCATGAGAATATCATTAGTGACTTTCACCAGAGCTGTTTCAGTGCTATGATGAGCTCTAAAGCCAGACTGAAACTCTTCAAAAAGTTCATTATGGTGGAAGTGATCGCACACGTGTTTGGCAAATCTACTTTCTCAAGGATTTTGGATAAGAAAGGAAGATTGGATATAGGTCTATAATTAACCAAGTCATCTGGGTCAAGAGACGGTTTCTTAAGCAGAGGTTTAATTACAGCAACCTTAAAAGCTTTAGGTACATATCCCTGTAACAGAGATAGATTAATCACATCTAAAATGGAGGAGGAGATCAAAGGGAATACCTCCTTAAATAACCTGTTTGGAACTGGATCTAACATCCAAGTTGAAGGCTTAGATGAAGACAATAGTTTTGCTAACTCTGAAAGTTCAACTGGATCAAAGCAGTCTAAACCCGGTTCAGTTTCCATGTTTAGTTTAGTTTGCAGAGCTGCAATTCTGACAGGATGCTGTGCTCTGGGTGTTTTCCTGTCAGGGTAAACAGCGGGTGCATTAATCTGGGGGGGGGGGGGTGTCTAGGGAGCAACTAAACATCTTTTTAACTGTGAAAGCTTCAAATTCTTGTTTGGAACAATGTGAGAGGAGGGAGAGTAAGTGGAGGTTAGAAGGGTTGTGCATCTGGCCCATAAGCATCCACTAAGTCCAGTTCCAGTTTTCCCCTCATTGTGTCCATCAGTAGGCTAAGCTAAAATATTTGGTCAGCCATGAATCAACCTCTAAGGATCCACAGTCTCTGGTGTCATTCAGGACGTTTGGTGGAGAGGGGTGGTCAGGTTCACAACATTAGCTGAGATGAGAACATTAGTCTAAATACCTTAAATCAGTAAGATAACTTCATCCAGAGCAGAGAGGTTTCAGTGGAACTTCAGACATTCACCACATCGGGATAAAACTTGTTTTTGTAGCTTTTTACCAGGAGGCTGAAGGCATCGTTTGATAAGCATCATCTGTGTGTGTCTCCGTCACGGGATGATGTCTATAAGCCTGAAGGATGTCTGGATTCAGCACAGATGGGTCATGTTGGTTTCCAGTCTCTTAATCCACATGCAGAACCACAGGAGAACAGGTAATCAGATAAATGAAGATTATTTAAGCAGTAGGAATGGTTCAGTAAATGGTATAGGTCCTTGGAGGGACTCATGGAGTCGTCTGCTTAGTACTGAGCAGAAAATGGGAGAGGATGAGTTTGAGGTTGTTGGCTGTATGATCTTTGTAAGAAGTTAAACAAATTGAATTGAGAAAGCTTCGTGGAGAGGTGGCGAAACGTCTTCAAACCTTGGAAACTAAGTCCGGTGGATTTTTTGAACTTTTACGGAAAGTTAAACAAACTAATCTTACTTGGCTTGAAGTTTAGGGTTAGAAGGGAGGGGGGTGTGCGTTTTGGTCTTGGTTCCTTGTGGGGGTCCAGGTTCCAGAGAGAGTTTTGGACTGAGTGAGCTCAGGTTAATAAGGTGGAGGGCTGACAAGTTTACTCAGGCTTGGAGGAGGAAAGAGGACCGATCCGACTGCCAGCTGGAGAATCCAGGAACTGCTTGTGATCCAAGTGAGGATGATGATGGAGGAACTCTGGCAACCGGTGGGCAACAATCAACGGCGTCACGAGGAGAGAGAATCTAGAAAACCAGAGCAAGGTCCTCATAAGGAGGATCCATGGCGTCACGAGGAAACACCTGAGAGAAGGAAGACAACGAGAGTCAATTACTGAAAGTTTGTCTCAGAGAGTCTCTGTACCATAACTGGCCAGCAGTCAGGCAACAGGTGCTGGCAGTCTGAAGCTCCAGGATGATTAGGTGGTGAGTAACAGGTGTGCAGGCAGAGCCAACGGGCGCAACCCCTCCAGGTGAAGCCTCTAGTCTCCATCTACTGGATGAAGGGGAAAGCAGCAGGCAAACAAGAAAAAACCCACAAGGAGAAACCGACCCAGCTCCCAACAAGCTGATTTCTACTGTGGACCATCGGGAGGAGGAGGAACAAGAGGAAGAGGAGGGAGGAAGAGGAACTATGGGAGCTCAAACAAGAGAAACACAAGGTAGATGTTTTATTTGATGTTTTCAGGCGTCATTCCAGAGGCCTGTTTTTTTCCAACTGTAAAGAAAGTCAGAGGTTCAGTCTTGCATGGATTAGTTCTCCGTCCCCCTGGGATTAAATGTGTCTGATACTGATACTGCAAATATAAAAAGATGGAATTCCACAAATTATTTTAACTGGGTGTTTAATGCTGCCTTCAGGTAGGATTGTAATTATGGGAACTACCAAAAACTGACTTGAAACTGAACATGAACACCCACTGAGATGAGGTGAACTTTGACCTTTCAACATGGCAGGGATTCTGTGAAGGAAGACGGCATCGTTAAACGTTCTTTCTCTGTGTCTGTAGCCTCCATGATGCTTTCTTCTTCAGTTCTTATCACCATTTAAAGTTGTGATGATTTTATCAGATGTTAACTAGCTGTCTGTTGAAGATTGCCGCCTGTGGCATTGGGTCTGATTTCGTTTTCTGGATCTTTGGTGAACGACGATGAGGGGAAGGATTACTGGAACCAGGAGATGTTCCAGGATAATCTGAGGATCAATGTTCCTCTTCTCTATCACAGCAAAGTACTGCTAGTGTAAGGATCCGCTTTGACTAGGACCTTTCCTGGTCATCAGGGACCTTTGCTTTGAAATGGAGGCAAGTTTAATGCAGATTCAAAAAGTTAGAATGACAAATGTTTGCTGGTTAGTTTATCTGAGGCTCAGTGTAAAACAGAAACTGCAGATTGTTTAGAACGTTCTTTTTTAATGTCCGACTAGTTCTGTCTGAAGGTGACGTCCTCCTGTTCACCCGGCTGTGCCGTTGCTGTAGCTGCATGCTGTCCTCTTGCTGCGCGGCGCGCTCTCTGCCATGCTAATGATGGCGGTGTTGGAGCTGTGTCCGTCTGCGGATCGTAAACCAGGGAAGCCCATTAATCTTTCCAGGAAACGTTTGACCTTTCAAACTCATTAACCACAGCAGCCGTTGTGCAGACAGCCACCAACACAAACACTCACCTTCCCTCATGCACCATTAGCACATGCACAATACTGGAGCGTGGGCTGCGCTCGTGCTCACATGCACTGAGTGTCTACCTGCCGATATCTCCTGTAGCCTCTGTGCTTCAGCCTGTATCTGTCATGTTTGCCGTCCTCTGGATGCTCACACCTTCTCTCTGTGTGGGTTTGGGCAGTGACCTGGAAAATTGCCTGACCTTTTAAAAAGCAGCTTCCCAGCTGGTGAATAAATACATAAATCCAGAGGCAGGGATGCTGTTACGATGGCCCCCACACCTTCTCACTCTGGAAAGGCCCCCTGCAGAGCAGCTCGCTGGTAATGAAATGATGATGGTGATGAAGGTCAGTGATGTCGAAGGCAGAGGGAGTAATGACCTGATCAAGCAGCTGAGGCAGGTTAACACACTGACACGGAGCAGCTCGTCTGAGCAGAGGATGTGATGCGGCAAGGAAGGTTAACGCAGCAGCAGGAGGGCGGTCAGCTCAGATTATCAGCGCTGCAAGAGAGGCTGTTAAAAGTGCAGAGTGGGAGAAATCCTGGCTGCTTTCTTTAGACTTTAACTCAGCTTTATTTCTCCGTTTATTTACTTCTTCGGGGAAATTCTGCTTCCAGTAGCTTCTATAGAGCAAAGAAAGATGTTAAAAATAAAAATACAACAGACACTATAAAAAGAGTGAATATAGTAAAGAAAAGCATTAAAAAGAAAAAAGTTGTAATGCCCTGGAATATGTTTCCCATAGATATAAAAATATCTGCAGTACAGAGCTGAGGGAAGATTACACAGCAGTTGACTTGGATTACAGAGATACTGACCTCAGAAATAAGTAAAAAAATTATACAGATTGCACAGTAGCTGGCATGAGAGAATATTGCACATGAGGGACATTAGCTAATGTTTAGCATCAGGTGTCCAAGGAGGGGGTCCCTCTTCCTGTCACCTCCTCCTTCCCCCCAGTGAGGAGGTTGTACAGCTTGATGGCCTGAGGAGCAAAGGAGTTCAGCAGTCGGTTGCTCCTGCATTCAGGGAGCAGCAATCATCCACTGAAGGAAGAGAAAAGATTCAGTGAAAAAAACTGGAGACAAACCCAAACATGAAAGAGCAGAAATGTGAAAAATTACTATTTTCAACCTCTGTGAATGGTGAGATCAGCAGGGGGGGCTATGAGCTACAGACGTCTGAGGCTCCCTGATGGTTTCAGATACTGGGTGGTCTGACGCGGCGGACTCGTAATCCGTGCTAAAGAGCGATGGCTTTGTTGGCAAACTACAGACTTCTGGAGAGGATGGCACAGCAGTGGGGGGCAACAGTGAGGGGCAGCAGTGGGGGCAGCAGTGAGGGGCAGCAGTAAGGGGCAGCAGTGAAGGGGCAGCAGTGAGGGGCAGCAGTGAGGGGCAGCAGTGAAGGGGCAGCAGTGAGGGGCAGCAGTGAGGGGCAGCAGTGGGGGCAGCAGTGAGGGGCAGCAGTAAGGGGCAGCAGTGAGGGGCAGCAGTGAAGGGGCAGCAGTGAGGGGCAGCAGTGGGGGCAGCAGTGAGGGGCAGCAGTGAAGGGGCAGCAGTGAGGGGCAGCAGTGAGGGGCAGCAGTGAGGGGCAGCAGTGAGGGGCAGCAGTGAGGGGCAGCAGTGAAGGGGCAGCAGTGAGGGGCAGCAGTGAGGGCAGCAGTGAAGGGGCAGCAGTGAAGGGGCAGCAGTGGGGGCAGCAGTTGGGGGCAGCAGTGTCCAAACCAAACCAGATCCTGGAAGGTCACCCCAGGAACCGGCCTGAGGACCAGTGGACCAAAGGAAAGCGCTGCTGCTTCTTCAGTAGATTCTAGTTTCTCTCTCCTGCTTCACACATGCAGAGGCTTTGTTGTTTTCTGTGCCTGTGACTCTGTGACTTTGTGTGCATCTCTACGCTCCCAGTTATGGTTGCAATCAGAATGTCATCAGTGGAAGACGACTTCTGCTGTTTCTCTGTTATAATTACTGCCTTCCTCTTTAGTCAGTCAGTCAGCCAATCAGTCAGTCAGAGAACCTGCAGCCTTGACAACCAACCAGGTAATCTGGCAGCTCAGCAGCAACTGTTACTCTGATAATCAGGTTATCCTGCTGCCATTCAATGTGTGGGTGTGCCAGCTAGCCAATCAGTGAGCAGGGATGCTGAGTAATCAGAGGTTGTCAATCACTGAAGAAACATGAACGCCTCTTCAAACCTCAGCCGTTCAACCCGTCCAGGAACAGCTGCAGCACGATTCCTCTCTATGCTTCCCACAGTTAACTCCCAACATCAACCTGTAGAGCCTGAAACCCGCCAGCCGCGCTAAAAGGGGAAGAGAAGATTTTGGTGATTAAAGAACTGGAAAACTACTGGTCCTCGATTTGGTCGAGTCGCTTTCTATGAGGTTCAGTGAAGATGGATCCAATCCACCATGAATGATGAACTGCTTTCCCTCAGGAGGCCAAGAGCCTGATGGTTTAAATCCCAGTGGCTCCTTCATCTGTAGATGGAGCGGGTGGTGTTCTTCCAGCACCCTCTGCAGTTCTTTAGGTGCGGAACAGCTTCCATATCAAGTCCTGGTGGATTAGGTGGGGATATTCTACACCATCAAGATGCAGGAGCTACAGTGTGACTCCATGGTTTTCCTTCCTGGAATAAAGCAGCACAGATGAACATCAAAAGAACAGTAGAAATAAACAGCATCAGTTTGGAGGATTTATGTTCAAATGTTCTGTTATCTCTAGTCAATCAACACTAAAGGTCCAAAACAGAGAGAGAGAGACAAAGAAGAAAAGAATCTGAAATAATCTGTTTACATCAGATAATAAACCATCCAGCACAACGTTAGAGCATGATCCATCTGCTTCAAATATCAGCATTAAAACTATTTCTAAATAAACCTGCTCAGGCACGGTTCCTCCTCTTAGAGGCAGCAGATGTTCTGCTCTGGTGGAGCCTGTGGTTATGGCAGCGAGGCCTGAGCTAGCGCGCCGCCCGACCTGCTGGGCCGAAGCTATCAGGTACGGCGGACTTCCTTCAGACTTCAAAGAAAGCTTCTTCTCTGAAGGGATAATCAGGAAGTTCTGAAGAGCGCTGGCGGCAGAGAGACACCATCACTGAGGCCTCTCTCTACTATAGCCACTGGGGTAGCATCAGAGATGCTAGCTGTTGGTTTATGATGACAACGTAGCTGGGGAACGTTCTCTAAATCTGCTGACAATCATTGTCTACCTCTGTTCTCTGCACAGAACCAAACTGATGACAAACTTGGAGCCGTTTCTTTATCAGGGTGGAACGTTTGTTCTGGAACATACGGATCAGAGAAGTCCATCCTTCGCTGGAGCTGCTTGACTTCTCCTGTAATCCTGATGACGAGTCACAACACTAACGTCTTTAAAGCATCTGTTCATGACTGAAACATTAGATGAGCAGATATGATTCAGGGTTACTGTGACAGACGTCTCCTCCTAGATTAACTCTGTTTCTGCTCTAATGTTGGGATTAATTCATTCTTATGATAATAAAGTGGGATTAGATGAATAATTGTTCTTCAGAAGGAGCTTCTGCTGTATTCCTCCCCGCCTCTTCTGTTTGCTGTTAGCGTTTCATTTCTCTGTCAGGTCCTCTCTGGGACCAGAGTGTAGCTCGGAGCTCAGGAAATGCCCTGCAGCTCACAGTTAGTGATGAATTCATTAGCATATGTTTGTAACCGGACACTCCTCTGTTGGGAGACGGACAAGCTTCCTCTCACACTGGAGACATGCGACAGTCCCACTCTGTTCACCTCTTTATCGTTTTAGCTGGTCTGTGCATGAATATGAAGACAGGACAGGGGCACAGGCAGGATGCTTTTAGCCCAACCCCCCCAAGAATGTGGAGGCTGATAAAAAATGCATCTGATGGTCCAGAAGCAGCTTAAAGCAGCTCTGCTGGCTGCAGCTTTCTGTCTTCCTCTCATCGTCGCTCTGCTCAGTCAGACTGAATGGAAAGTGACTGGAGTCTAAGAGTTGCTGTCTGAGCACAGCTTTGAGTTTAAAATGGACTCAAATGTTCAGATATTATTGAAGTTAATATACTGGAGTTAAAAAATCTAAACATATTTTATATTTTTGGTGTATTGTAACGCTGCAGAGCGAGAGAGTTAGGACCCTCCCAGCCACTGAGCTACAGACAGTTCCAGCATCGGCTGCAGCTCATTCAGTCATTTTCTCCTCTAAATGGATGAAATGACAACATTACTACTCTGTACCTGAAAAGATCAGCAGAGACGCTTCAGGTTTTAATAAATGAATCATGCTTAATCACGAATCTCTTTTAGAAGAGAGACCTGGCCGAGGCAGCAGCCAAATCTCAACAAATACAAACAGAACAAACATCAAGTAACATTTTAATTATGAAAGAAGAACAAAATGTAAAAAACCAGGAAGAGACTCTGAATAAAAGATGTCTCCATCATCCAGTGTTCTTTACAGGAGATTTCATGTCATCAGGGACACGAGGGTTTCTAACTTTAGCTCTTTCTGTAGATTCTTCCACCTCCAAGGTGCTGAGTAAGAAAAAGCCCTTTTTCTCTATTTGGTTGCAACTCATGGCCCATTTCAGAGCAGCCGTCCTGAGGAGGAGAGCGGATCGGAACCAGAACACAGAGAGGATGATCGTTTACTGCAGAGAAGAAGAATCCACCGGGTCATTTACAGTTACGGTCTTCCAAGTCATTTAAGACTTCTTTAAAATCATTTCGATGGTTTTCATCTGATACTCTGACCCAGATGACCGTCTCTGACCGTCTCAGGCTGAATACAGAAACACAGCAGCGGCCATCTTCTGCCGCTGAGGACTCGGGTTCAGACAATCCGCCTCATCCAGGCTTTTTAGCAACGCCGAGTCATTCAGAGGAACCAGTGGAGCGAACAAAGGAAACAAGATGGAGGCAGGTGGCTGATGATGATGATGATGATGATGATGATGATGATGGAGCGGGTGTTCCTGTTTGGCTGTGACTCCATCCTGGAGAGAAATATCAGCTGTGCTGCTGCCATCAACACCTTTGTTTCTAGATGTTGGAGCTTGGCCTGTTTTCCAGTGTGGTCCTGTTTCTCTGACTGTGACTAACTGGATGTGCTCTCTTCATCCTCTGACATGGGAGCTGGCTCGGAGCTCGTCTGCCTGGCTGTGTGTTTCCTGGACGGGGCCGCCTGTGGAGCTGGTTGCCTTTTGTATCTATGCTTCTTTTTCTATGTCTGCTTCTGTCTCCTTGAACCCCAGTGGGCCTCAGCAGATGGCCGCTCACACTGAGCCTGGTTCTGCTGGAGGTTTCTTCCTGTTCAAAGGGAGTTTTTCCTCTCCACTGTCGCTACAAGCATGCTTAGTGTGAGGGATTGCTGAAGAGTCAATGAGTCGATGCAATCAGCTGGTTTTCCTTAGATAGAAAACTTTGAATCAATCTGACTGGATGATCTGGTTGATCTGGATCTATAAAATGAATTGGAGCTATAGAAATAAACTGAATAGAACTGAAACTGAACTGAACTCATTACATGAGTGTTTTCTGAGCTGTCAGTGTCAGATTTGTCTGTCTTATGTAACCCTGATCCCATCTGCTGCTGCGGATCTGGCCAGTTAGCATCAGAAATGCTGCGTGAGGTGAAGGTAATGAAAGCGACCGTGTGCTGCGCACTGAGGCAGCAGCTCAGCTGATTGCATAACCAAGCTGAGCGGCGTTCCTGCTGCCCCCATCCGGGATCTTTGGGATCAGATGTGAGAATATTTTCAGCTGAATGTGCCTTAAGCAGAAACTTTCCATTCCTGGTATAAAAACAAGCTGCCTCTCAGTGGAGACCAGAGGAGAACATGTGCTCCTCCATCAATAATGAAAGGTGAATTAGAGCAGCTGCATCAGCATGACTCTGCTGAAAGGAGGCATCTATGGGCCACTGATGGGAGGAGGGGTGGACGGGTTTGCAGGGACATCCATCTGGGGGGGGGGGGTTGTTGAATAATAGACGTGTGTATCTGAGCTCTGAGTCACTGCAGCTGCTTTAAGCAGCCCATCCAGGCCTGACGGGTCAGAACTCAAGAACAACAGAAAAAGAAGCTGGATAGCCATGCCTCTACCCCTCCTCAACTCGTTGGTGGTGGTGGTGGTGGGGGGGGGGGGGGGGGGGGGGGGGGGGGTAATGAAGGTTACATAAGTAGAACAGAGGTTTTCTGCTGACTGTTTTTCCTCTGGTTGAATTGGGAAACCACTTGGAAAAGGAAGTGGACGTGGAAGTGGAAGGAAGTGGATCAGATTCCTGTCAGAAGCTGTTTGGAGATGAAGAACCAGGATGCATGTTGATAGAAGAGGGAAAACTCTACAGTCTGGTACTCTGGTACTGGCTCATCTGCTGGTTCTGGTCCACTGAATACTCTGAAGTCCTTTTCCTCAGTACTGTCACTTCGCTGTGAGGGATTGCTGAGAGTTAATGAGACGATGCAGTCAGCTGGTCCACCTGTTCCTGCTGCCATTTATGCTTCCGGTTCCGAGCCATTGGTGCCAGATTATTCAAGCTTCTAGTGAGACTAACTCTAGCGTTCCCTGTGTTTAGTTCTTCCTTTTCCTGACCTGTTCCTGTCCACGGACTTCTGAGCCCCCGTTCTGTTCTGTTTGCCCGTCCTTTGTTCTGGGCTGTTACCTGGATTCCGTCTGATGTCGACCTTGGGCCTGTCTTCTGACCACGGCTTGGATTTACCCTCCTGGATTCCTCGGATCCTCCGCCTGCTCTGGCTGCTGCTGGTCGCTGCTCCTCTTCTCTCCTGGATCCTCGGTACCGGCTCAGTAGCAAACAATGGAGTTCTGCTCCTCTTGACTTCACTCCCTCTTCTGGGCTCAGACTGATGTTTGTGGCTTTATGGCTTTCATGCTTATTCTTGTTCCTCATTTAAACTTTAAAGTCACTGACCTGAGCATCTACTCCTGCAGAGAATCCAGTGAGCCTGCCGCAGCAGACGAGCAGCCGCACGCTTATTCAATAAACACTAAATTATGCTTTCAAGGTAGGATCCAGCCAGTGGCCTGCCAACAACATGTGGCGGGCGCCGCCCAGAATGTCAGCGATTCTGCAGCCCCAGCGAAACATTCAGGAGTCCAAAGACAGTTCAGGCAAACCTTTCAGACGGGAACAGGCAGGCTCAGTGGTTGAGAGGCAGAACAGCTCAGGATCAGGAAATCAGAAACACCAAGATACTCTAAAAAACTCACCACTGGCTGGAGAGAACAAGAATAATCTTGTTCTGATGACTGGATGCAAGCTGCTTAAATACAGGCAGGAGCAGGTGGATCAGACGAGCAGTGATGAGAAACCACAGCAGAGTTAGACAGGTGAATGGAGTTAGTAATTAAAGCAGTCATCAGCACCACGATCATGACATGTTAAGGTAGGGTTCTGGGTTCTGATAAAGGTTCTGGGTTCTGGTACTTTTAGCTAAAGCGGTTCTGAATCAAAGGGTCATGGAAAACATTTCCTCCTGGTTCAGAGGCAACATGAGGGGAAAGAGTCTGATTTCACAACTTTTGAATCTTCATGCCGTCTTTTGAATCTTTTGAGTAGTTTTTCTCCACCTCAGGTCAGAACCCCCCCCCCCCACACACACACACACACACACACACACCCGGATGGGATCCTGTTGTTTTCTGGAGAGGTTCTGTCTAAGAGCAGCCGAGAGGTGCATCTTCCTTTCATGTTTTCTACAACCGGGCTGGAATCCGACTGGAAACCAGTAAAATGAGAAACTGGGCTAATTTACGAATCAAAAATGAAATGAAGGGAAGTTCCTGAACGAAGAGTGAAATTTTTGGGTGCTCTTAGTTTTCAGGGTGTATAGAGGTTCCCTTTCTGCTCTATCAGCATCATTTCCAGCATATCAGGATCAGCAGCGCGTAGATCTGACCATCCAGCTACAATCAAACCCTCTGATGCTTAATCAGGGGCGCTCAGGCTGGAACCACCGCAGGAGGTGACTGAGCTGGTTTGGTTTGATGCACTAAGTTCTAAGAACCATGAGACCCAAACGTTTGAATAAATTAGATCAAAGAGTTTTCAGATAACTGGACTGTTGAAATGTTCGATCACTTTGACCTTTTCTCTCCACAAATTAGGAAATATTATTAGAACTGAACAGAAGCCGGTTCTGTGGTTCTGAATTAGTTTAGAAACAATAAAAACAGAACAGTTCAGATCCAGGTTCTAAAACCCAGCAGTGTCCTGTTCAGTCCTGAAGAACCGTCCAGGTCCGAGTCCAGGTCCCAGTCCAGGCCGCCAGCCACCAGTCAGAGCTGGATGTGAGCAGAGCTGAAGACCAATAAAGATCTTTGACAGAAGAGGGTCACCTGAAAGCAGCACGTCTCCCTCAGACATCAGCTCCTCTTATCCCACCTGCAGACGTCTTCCTGCTCTACTCTGCTATTGACTCCCCTCCCTCCCTCCTCCTGCCCTCCTGCTTTAATCCATCTTCACTCTGTGCCCGAAATGTCCCGGCCACGTCCTCCTTACGTCTGAGGGATCGCTCAGTCGCCGTCGGTTCCCCGCAGGCCAAGCCCGTTATCCTCGCCATCGATCTGCGCTACATCGATAAAGAAGTGCAGCTTTGGACAAAGACGAGTTGATGGGAGGGAAGGAGGGATAGATGGACAGACAGATGAATGGAGAAAGCAGAGGGAGATCTAGAGATGAAATGAGGTAAGTGATGGATTAGGCAATGAACGGAGAGAGGAGCAGGTGGAGAAGTAGAGGGTGACAATGATGGAGAGAAGGGGGCGGGGACATTGGTCAATAGCCAGCAGAGCGACCTTGGGGATCGATGAGGCCGACAGCCAATCAGTCAGCGGCTCCATAATGGGCTGCGACTCGCAGCCGGAGGGCAGCAGAACAGAGAGAACCATCAACGGTCCGGTTCTCCGGTCCACCTTCCTGCTGTTGCAACCAGCAGAGGAGGAGTGAAGGATGATGGGAGAGGAAAGAACTCGGAGATGGAGAGGAGGGGAACATGGAGGAGACCTTAGTTCTGTTTCTGTTCTACAAGATCTGCCAAGCAAGACCACATTTGACCTAGAATCCTGAACGATTCATAAGCAGCACAGACACGATCCCAATGGATGAGATTAACAAAACGATTCACTTCCAACCCGGATGCTGTTCCTTAGCAACGCGGCTCTCTGGACCTGTCATCAAACCAAAACCAGAAGCTGGTCTTTCAGTGGTTCCACTCCTGTTAGTTTATTTCACTGTCTCTGAATTTCTATGATCCAATATCCAAACGGACCGAACCTTTAAAGAGAGAAGTTCTGCTTAAGGTCAGTGTGCTGAAAACCAAGCTTGGCTTTGAAAAGGCAGAAGGTTTGACTGTTCCAGCTCTTCATTCTCCTAAAGATTCACCGGAACCAGGTGGAGATAAAGGCACAGACTTAAAAGAAAGAGTCAGATTCACATCTTCTGAGCGCCACTCACCAACTAAAGTCCCGAACTGCAGAGAATCCCTGCGTCTGACTGAGGAAGATGTTAAACGATCCAGACGAGGTGCTGAATAACTAGAGCAACAGCAGCCGGTGGGGAGAGGCCGGAATGCCCGAAGCAGGTCATTTATTCATGAAATCCGAGTGCTGCTCCAATGAAAGTCAAAGAGATGTTCCCTGACTGATGACTTCTTCTGCCGGTGAAACAGAACCCAGCAGAACATGCAAGAACTTCTGCCTCCCTCTAAAAACATTCAGGCAGAAGCAAACTGCTCCAACACTAAAGAACTCAGAGGAGATGCAGCCGCATTAAACTCCTCATTTGCTCCAGCGCTTCATTGCCAGCAGAAACCTTGTTCTTCATCCTCCTCTTCCTCTTTCCATCCCTCATTTTCCAATGTTCTCCTGTTTACATCTGCTGGAAAATAGAATTGTGTTATTCAGAAAAAATCTTAATTTTTCCCTGATCTCTTCCTTCATTTATGGAAGCCGTTGGAGGAAGATGATGGTCTGCACCGAGTCATTTTCCCGACTAATTAGTTGTTTGGGTTCTAGAGCTGACCCTGGGGCCACGGCTCCGGGGCCCTGGATGCTGCTTCAGCTGGTAGGAAAGAGCTGGGAGGCGGTTCCTCTGTAATCCTTTGTGTCCCTGCTCAGCTAAACGGATTCAATCCATAATCAGAAAGATACTTCCAGGAATAACAAGAATCTCCATAAACGCTCCGTTTGAGATTCAGCTCTAGACCTCTGGAATAATGGAGGTTCTACAGGCTGATGATGGAGGTTCTACAGGCTGATGATAGAGGTTCTACAGGCTGATGATAGAGGTTCTACAGGCTGATGATGGAGGTTCTACAGGCTGATGATAGAGGTTCTACAGCCTGATGATGGAGGTTCTACAGGCTGATGATGGAGGTTCTACAGGCTGATGATTGAGGTTCTACAGGCTGATGATGGAGGTTCTACAGGCTGATGATGGAGGTTCTACAGGCTGATGATGGAGGTTCTACAGGCTGATGATGGAGGTTCTACAGGCTGATGATGGAGGTTCTACAGGCTGATGATAGAGGTTCTACAGGCTGATGATAGAGGTTCTACAGGCTGATGATGGAGGTTCTACAGGCTGATGATAGAGGTTCTACAGCCTGATGATGGAGGTTCTACAGGCTGATGATGGAGGTTCTACAGGCTGATGATTGAGGTTCTACAGGCTGATGATGGAGGTTCTACAGGCTGATGATGAAGGTTCTACAGGCTGATGATAGAGGTTCTACAGGCTGATGATAGAGGTTCTACAGGCTGATGATGGAGGTTCTACAGGCTTATGATGGAGGTTCTACAGGCTGATGATAGAGGTTCTACAGGCTGATGATGGAGGTTCTACAGGCTGATGATAGAGGTTCTACAGGCTGATGATAGAGGTTCTACAGGCTGATGATGGAGGTTCTACAGGCTTATGATGGAGGTTCTACAGGCTGATGATAGAGGTTCTACAGGCTGATGATGGAGGTTCTACAGGCTGATGATAGAGGTTCTACAGGCTGATGATGGAGGTTCTACAGGCTTATGATGGAGGTTCTACAGGCTGATGATAGAGGTTCTACAGGCTGATGATGGAGGTTCTACAGGCTTATGATAGAGGTTCTACAGGCTGATGATAGAGGTTCTACAGGCTGATGATAGAGGTTCTACAGGCTGATGATGGAGGTTCTACAGGCTGATGATGAAGGTTCTACAGGCTGATGATGGAGGTTCTACAGGCTGATGATAGAGGTTCTACAGGCTGATGATGAAGGTTCTACAGGCTGATGATAGAGGTTCTACAGGCTGATGATAGAGGTTCTACAGGCTGATGATGGAGATTCTACAGGCTGATGATGGAGGTTCTACAGGCTGATGATGGAGGTTCTACAGGCTGATGATGGAGGTTCTACAGGCTGATGATGGAGGTTCTACAGGCTGAATATAGAGGTTCTACAGGCTGATGATAGAGGTTCTACAGGCTGATGATGGAGGTTCTACAGGCTGATGATGGAGGTTCTACAGGCTGATGATGGAGGTTCTACTGTCAGATGATGGAGGTTCTAAAGGCTGATGATGGAGGTTCTACAGGCTGATGATGTAGGTTCTACAGGAGGATGATGGAGGTTCTACAGGAGGATGATGAAGAGAACTGAAAAAACTGAAAAAAAGAGAAAAACCTTAAAAAAAGCTGAGCTGTAAATCAAGTCACAGTCTCTGTCAGGTTGGGTGGAGGTTTTAGGAGGATTCAAATGCAGAGAATGAATTAAAAGCGGTTTCTTGCAGATTTAATAACAAAAAGAGTAACAGAAGCAACAATCCACAAATATAATCCACAAAATCCCAAAAATACTGAAAACCAGGAATACTGACAACAAGGGGATAAAGAAATTAGGACAAACCAGCAATGGTGACTTAGCAGGAGGTGAATATATGGGGAGAGAAACAAAGGATGCATTTAACTCATCTCCTTGTGGAGCAGTGGGCTGCCATTGTGCGGCGCCCGGGGAGCAGTTTGGGGTTAACGGTCTTGCTTAGGGACACAGACTGCAGCCCGTTGGGATCGAACCGGGTACTAGCGCCTTTTTTCAGAGTACAAGTTTACCGGTTTAACCACTAGGCCAACCCGCCCCTCTTAATGGAGCATAGAAATTATTGAACTGATCAGTCATAACATTATGACCACTGCACTGGTGAACTGAGGTAATGGTCTGTTGACACCAGGCTGGACTGTTTGTGCATCAAGTGTTGAAGAGGACTGAAGTTATTCACTCTTACAAACATTCAGAGGAGTGTGAAAGCAAACAGATGTCTGGTTCCTGGAAGGAACTGGACTAGGAACTTCTCCTCTACCGGAACCAGCTTTGGTTCTGTTGGTTCTGGTTGGTCTATGTTCTGGAGCAGTTTCACCTCCTGTGTCTTTGCTTCAGAAGTTTCAGTTGAGCCAAATCTTTCTCTATCCGTGGTCCTGAATGAGCCATCTAGATTACAGGTATGGGCCGGTTGCAGCCGTCTCTGTCCGTGGTCCTTAAACACTCCTCCCTCCTTCTGCAGCACGTTTGGGAATGGCAGTGTTTCTCTGTCCGTGGTCCTGAAACACCCCTCCTTCTACAGCACGTTTGGGAATGGCAGTGTTTCTCTGTCCGTGGTCCTGAACACTCCTCCTCCTACAGTACGTTTGGGAATTGCAGTGTTTCTCTGTCCGTGGTCCTGAAACACTCCTCCTCCTACAGCACGTTTGGGAATGGCAGTGTTTCTCTGTCCGTGGTCCTGAAACACTCCTCCTCCTACAGCACGTTTGGGAATGGCAGTGTTTCTCTGTCCGTGGTCCTGAAACACTCCTCCTCCTACAGCACGTTTGGGAATGGCAGTGTTTCTCTGTCCGTGGTCCTGAAACACTCCTCCTCCTACAGCACGTTTGGGAATGGCAGTGTTTCTCTGTCCGTGGTCCTGAAACACTCCTCCTCCTACAGCACGTTTGGGAATGGCAGTGTTTCTCTGTCCGTGGTCCTGAAACACTCCTCCTTCTACAGCACGTTTGGGAAAGGCAATGTTTCTCTGTCCGTCGTCCTGAAACTAGTAGCTTCCCCGTTCAAAACAACGATAATATTCCAGGTGGAATCAGTCTGTTTAATTGATTATTATTTTTTTTAATTCTTATTAATTGCTTTTTTTTGTAGTATTTTTTTACCCGTCCTGCTGTGGACTTTCAGACACGCCTTATAAAGCACTTTCACCTACAGAGTAGGTTTGCTCCACAAAGGAGACCTAAAGATGGTTTCCTAGCTGTGAGATTGAATCCATGAGCATCCAGCATGACTGTAGGGAGGCCAGAGAAAAAGCAGAGCAGAACGTTATAAATTCTGCAGAATAGGAGAATAGAGATAGAATGAAGCAAAATGATGAGGAGATATCAAGCTTTACAATTTGGATGAGAGAAATGAATTTTCAATTCAATTCAGTTTATTTATATAGCGCCAAATTCACAACACATGTCATCTCAAGGCACTTTACAGTTCAACCAGATCATACAGTCAAATTGATGCAAAGTTTTCTATCTAAGGGAAACCAGCTGATTGCATCGACTCATTGACTCTTCAGCAATCCCTCACACTAAGCATGCTTGTAGTGACAGTGGAGAGGAAAAACTCCCTTTGAACAGGAAGATACCTCCAGCAGAACCAGGCTCAGTGTGAGCGGCCATCTGCTGAGGCCCACTGGGGTTCAAGGAGACAGAAGCAGACATAGAAAAAGCAGCTGTAAAAGGCGGCCCCGTCCAGGAAACACACAGCCAGGCAGACGAGCTCCAAGGCAAAAAAAAATTAAGCATTAAGCATTGAATGTCAAAAAGAGTTGTAGTTATTAACTGCCTTTGGAGTAATCAGCAAGTTAGACTGGAAGATTGTTGCTACTCCTCCTCCTCGCCCAGAACTTCTGGGTATGTGAAAATTTAAATAGCTTGAAGGAGTTGCCTCATTTATGCTCACATAATCCTCTTGCTGCAGCCAGGTTTCTGTAAGGCAACATAAATCCATGTGATTATCACAAATCAAGTCATTACCTAGCAGACTTTTAGAGGAAAGAGATCTTACGTTAAATAAACCACATTTAATCATTTTAACTTTTTCCCAAATTGGCGTTAATTTAATTTTAATTACATTATCATGATTTACTCCTTTTGGAATCTTTGCTAATTTATCAGATTTTGGTCGTAGTAAAGACACTGTCTGGATCGAGTAAAGAGTGGGTAACAGTAGAGAAGCTGCAGAGATGTGTGTTAAATTGTTTTCCATCTGATACCAAGCAGAGAACAGACTGGGTAACATTTGCTAAACATGAGGTGTTTGGGTTCTTAAGGAGTAAATCCTGGAAATAGGATTATTTATGCTGCAAAAGATTTAGTAAATTAGGCATCATTAAGACCAGAGGAGGACCAGATTATGCTAGCATGCAGTAAACCAGAGCAGTAAATATGCAAGATGTTAAAAATGCTAAAATTACCCTTCTTTACCTGCAGAACTTTATCATAAATGACTGTAGACCACTCTGATGACAGCAAAAAAACACTGCATTTCATCTTTAACTATCCCAAGGGAGTAAATCATTATAATCTAATTTTAAAAAAAATTAACTCGCATCACTAACCCATTACATAGATTACAGGCATGTCTGAAGACATAAAAACCTGGATGACTCTTAACTTTCGGCTTCTGAATGCAGACAAAACAGAAGTTATAGTCTTTGGACCAGAGTCTCTGAAAAAGAAGCTGATTAGTCAGTCACTTCATTTGGATGGGATTAAACTGATTTCAGATAATAAAGTAAAAAATCTTGGTGTTATTTTTGATGAGGACCTGTCATTTAAATCCCAGATCAAAGAGGTTTCTAGAATTTCCTTCTTTCATCTGAGGAACATTGCAAAAATTAGAAATCTCCTGTCCAGGGGTGATGCTGAGAAACTAGTCCATGCATTTGTTACTTCAAGGCTGGACTATTGTAATTCTTTACTATCAGGAAGTCCACAAACTGTAGTTAAAAGCCTTCAGCTGATCCAAAATGCTGCAGCCAGAGTTCTGATGAAAATGAAAAAGAGAGATCATATCTCTCCTATCCTGGCTTCTCTTCATTGGCTTCCTGTTAAATCCAGAATAGAATTTAAAATCCTCCTTCTCACATATAAAGCCTTAAATGGCCAAGCTCCACCAGAAATATCAGCTGTGCTGCTGCCATCAACACCTTTGTTTCTAGATGTTGGAGCTTGGCCTGTTTTCCAGTGTAGTCCTGTTTCTCTGACTGTGACTAACTGGATGTGCTCTCTTCATCCTCTGACATGGGAGCTGGCTCGGAGCTCGTCTGCCTGGCTGTGTGTTTCCTGGACGGGGCCGCCTGTGGAGCTGGTTGACAGTTGCCTTTTGTATCTATGCTTCTTTTTCTATGTCTGCTTCTGTCTCCTTGAACCCCAGTTGGCCTCAGCAGATGGCCGCTCGCAATGAGCCTGATGTGAATTGGAGCTATAGAAATAAACTGAATAGAATTGAACTGAAAAACCATCGAAGTGATTTTAAAGAAGTCTTAAATGACTTGGAAGACCGTAACTGTAAATGACCCGGTGGATTCTTCTTCTCTGCAGTAAACGATCATCCTCTCTGTGTTCTGGTTCCGATCCGCTCTCCTCCTCAGGACGGCTGCTCTGAAATGGGCCATGAGTTGCAACCAAATAGAGAAAAAGGGCTTTTTCTTACTCAGCACCTTGGAGGTGGAAGAATCTACAGAAAGAGCTAAAGTTAGAAACCCTCGTGTCCCTGATGACATGAAATCTCCTGTAAAGAACACTGGATGATGGAGACATCTTTTATTCAGAGTCTCTTCCTGGTTTTTTACATTTTGTTCTTCTTTCATAATTAAAATGTTACTTGATGTTTGTTCTGTTTGTATTTGTTGAGATTTGGCTGCTGCCTCGGCCAGGTCTCTCTTCTAAAAGAGATTCGTGATTAAGCATGATTCATTTATTAAAACCTGAAGCGTCTCTGCTGATCTTTTCAGGTACAGAGTAGTAATGTTGTCATTTCATCCATTTAGAGGAGAGAATGACTGAATGAGCTGCAGCCGATGCTGGAACTGTCTGTAGCTCAGTGGCTGGGAGGGTCCTAACTCTCTCGCTCTGCAGCGCCGCGTTGGACCTGGGAGACATTGTTGAACTACCAGCTGTTCACAATAATTCTGACAGTAAATGATTTTCAGACCTGAATGAGTCAGACTTCTTTGTTTCCGATTATTTTAGTTTCCTCCTTAATGTCCGTCCCAGATAAACCCAAAGAATCAATCTAACTGGAATAAGATCTGTTTCCCCTGAAGCTGCAGATGTTCCTCTGACCTCAGAAAGCATTTGTCCTTCCTCTGTTTTTCCTAAAGCTGTACTGATTCCCTGAAAGGCCTTCCTGTGGAGAACACGCTCGCTCTATTCCAGCCGAAGCCGTTTGCCCTCACAGGTGGTCATTCAGATTCAGCTCTGGTTCTGGCAGGAAGGTTGGAAAAAAGCAGGAAAATCAGGATGATAGGAGGAGAGGAAGTAGGAAGACCAACCAACATGGAGTCTGCATGCGGGCTGAGTTCACTCAGTCTGAGAGTTTTTCTGTTCACAGAGAAACGAAGAAAGGATTTTTTTCATTTATTAAAAAATACAGGAATTGTGAATAAAGTCAGATTATTGTTGCTTTGATTTAAAGCGTTGAAGCTGAAGGGATTTCAGGGCAGCAGCTGAAATGTTTCCCACTGTCCTTCGGTACCGACCGCGTTCAGGAAGTGAAACATAGAAATAAGTTTTACTGAAGGATGACAGAAACCCACCAGAACAGCTCACTGAGGAGGAACGATGTGACGATGCTGCGCTGCCTGATTATTCCAGGTTGGGTTTTAGTCCACGGAGCCTGAATGTGTCTGAGACGTTTAACTCGACAGCCAGGCTGAGTTAGTTCAGTTCAAAGAAGATTTAAAGTTCTTTACAGGAATTACAAAACAACAGCGAAGGAAAATAAAAGCAATTGACTGGATGATCTGGGTGAACTTTGCCTTGAGATGACATGTTGTTAATCAGCTATATAGAAATAAACTGAATAGAATAAAAACTAATAATTCCTCAGTTAGCAGTTTATCTCCATCAGTCAAAGGCGGCTTTGAACTAACCGGATTTTAACTTCAAAGAACTCAGGATTTCAGCTCTTTTCCAGTCTGCTGGGAGTTTGTTCCAGATCTGTGGAGCATAGATGCTGCTGGGAGTTTGTTCCAGATCTGTGGAGCATAGATGCTGCTGGGAGTTTGTTCCAGATCTGTGGAGCATAGATGCTGCTGGGAGTTTGTTCCAGATCTGTGGAGCATAGATGCTGCTGGGAGTTTGGTCCAGATCTGTGGAGCATAGACGCTGCTGTGAGCTTGTTACAGATCTGTGGACCATAGACGCTGCTGTGAGCTTGTTACAGATCTGTGGACCATAGAAGCTGCTGTGAGTTTGTTCCAGATCTGTGGAGCATAGATGATGCTGGGAGTTTGTTACAGATCTGTGGACCATAGAAGCTGCTGTGAGTTTGTTCCAGATCTGTGGAGCATAGATGCTGCTGTGCGTTTGTTACAGATCTGTGGACCATAGAAGCTGCTGGGAGTTTGTTCCAGATCTGTGGAGCATAGATGCTGCTGGGATTTTGTTCCAGATCTGTGGAGCATAGATGCCGCTGGGAGTTTGTTCCAGATCTGTGGAGCATAGATGCTGCTGGGAGTTTGTTCCAGATCTGTGGAGCATAGATGCTGCTGTGCGTTTGTTCCAGATCTGTGGAGCATAGATGCTGCTGTGAGTTTGTTCCAGATCTGTGGAGCATAGATGCTGCTGGGAGTTTGTTCCAGATCTGTGGAGCATAGATGCTGCTGGGAGTTTGTTCCAGATCTGTGGAGCATAGATGCTGCTGGGAGTTTGTTCCAGATCTGTGGAGCATAGATGCTGCTGGGAGTTTGGTCCAGATCTGTGGAGCATAGATGCTGCTGTGAGTTTGTTCCAGATCTGTGGAGCATAGATGCTGCTGGGAGTTTGTTCCAGATCTGTGGACCATAGATGCTGCTGTGAGTTTGTTCCAGATCTGTGGACCATAGACGCTGCTGTGAGCTTGTTACAGATCTGTGGACCATAGAAGCTGCTGTGAGTTTGTTCCAGATCTGTGGACCATAGATGCTGTTGTGAGTTTTTTCCAGATCTGTGGAGCATAGATGCTGCTGGGAGTTTGTTCCAGATCTGTGGAGCATAGATGCTCCTGTGAGTTTGTTCCAGATCTGTGGAGCATAGAAGCTGCTGTGAGTTTGTTCCAGATCTGTGGACCATAGATGCTGCTGTGAGTTTGTTCCAGATCTGTGGACCATAGATTCTGCTGGGAGTTTGTTCCAGATCTGTGGAGCATAGATGCTGCTGGGAGTTTGTTCCAGATCTGTGGAGCATAGATGCTGCTGGGAGTTTGTTCCAGATCTGTGGAGCATAGATGCTGCTGGGAGTTTGTTCCAGATCTGTGGAGCATAGATGCTGCTGGGAGTTTGGTCCAGATCTGTGGAGCATAGACGCTGCTGTGAGCTTGTTACAGATCTGTGGACCATAGACGCTGCTGTGAGCTTGTTACAGATCTGTGGACCATAGAAGCTGCTGTGAGTTTGTTCCAGATCTGTGGAGCATAGATGATGCTGGGAGTTTGTTACAGATCTGTGGACCATAGAAGCTGCTGTGAGTTTGTTCCAGATCTGTGGAGCATAGATGCTGCTGTGCGTTTGTTACAGATCTGTGGACCATAGAAGCTGCTGGGAGTTTGTTCCAGATCTGTGGAGCATAGATGCTGCTGGGAGTTTGTTCCAGATCTGTGGAGCATAGATGCCGCTGGGAGTTTGTTCCAGATCTGTGGAGCATAGATGCTGCTGGGAGTTTGTTCCAGATCTGTGGAGCATAGATGCTGCTGTGCGTTTGTTCCAGATCTGTGGAGCATAGATGCTGCTGTGAGTTTGTTCCAGATCTGTGGAGCATAGATGCTGCTGGGAGTTTGTTCCAGATCTGTGGAGCATAGATGCTGCTGGGAGTTTGTTCCAGATCTGTGGAGCATAGATGCTGCTGGGAGTTTGTTCCAGATCTGTGGAGCATAGATGCTGCTGGGAGTTTGGTCCAGATCTGTGGAGCATAGATGCTGCTGTGAGTTTGTTCCAGATCTGTGGAGCATAGATGCTGCTGGGAGTTTGTTCCAGATCTGTGGACCATAGATGCTGCTGTGAGTTTGTTCCAGATCTGTGGACCATAGACGCTGCTGTGAGCTTGTTACAGATCTGTGGACCATAGAAGCTGCTGTGAGTTTGTTCCAGATCTGTGGACCATAGATGCTGTTGTGAGTTTTTTCCAGATCTGTGGAGCATAGATGCTGCTGGGAGTTTGTTCCAGATCTGTGGAGCATAGATGCTCCTGTGAGTTTGTTCCAGATCTGTGGAGCATAGAAGCTGCTGTGAGTTTGTTCCAGATCTGTGGACCATAGATGCTGCTGTGAGTTTGTTCCAGATCTGTGGACCATAGATTCTGCTGGGAGTTTGTTCCAGATCTGTGGAGCATAGATGCTGCTGTGAGTTTGTTCCAGATCTGTGGACCATAGATGCTGCTGTGAGTTTGTTACAGATCTGTGGAGCATAGATGCTGCTGTGAGTTTGTTCCAGATCTGTGGACCATAGATGCTGCTGGGAGTTTGTTCCAGATCTGTGGAGCATAGATGCTGCTGGGAGTTTGTTCCAGATCTGTGGAGCATAGATGCTATTGTGAGTTTGTTCCAGATCTGTGGACCATAGATGCTGCTGTGACTTTGTTACAGATCTGTGGACCATAGATACTGTTGTGAGTTTGTTCCAGATCTGTGGACCATAGATAATGCTGGGAGTTTGTTACAGATCTGTGGACCATAGATGCTTTTGTGACTTTGTTACAGATCTGTGGACCATAGATGGTGCTGGGAGTTTGTTCCAGATCTGTGGACCATAGATGCTGCTGGGAGTTTTTTCCAGATCTGTGGAGCATAGATGCTGTTGTGAGTTTGTTCCAGATCTATGGACCATAGATGCTATTGTGAGTTTGTTCCAGATCTGTGGAGCATAGATGCTGCTGTGAGTTTGTTCCAGATCTGTGGACCATAGAAGCTGCTCTGAGTTTGTTCCAGATCTGTGGAGCATAGATGCTGATGTGAGTTTGTTCCAGATCTGTGGAGCATAGATGCTGCTGGGAGTTTGTTCCAGATCTGTGGACCATAGATGCTGCTGTGAGTTTGTTCCAGATCTATGGACCATAGATGCTGCTGTGAGTTTGTTCCAGATCTGTGGACCATGGATTCTCCTGGGAGTTTGTTCCAGATCTGTGGAGCATAGATGCTGCTGGGAGTTTGTTCCAGATCTGTGGACCATAGATACTGCTGGGAGTTTGTTACAGATCTGTGGACCATAGATGCTTTTGTGACTTTGTTACAGATCTGTGGACCATAGATACTGCTGTGACTTTGTTACAGATCTGTGGACCATAGATGCTGCTGGGAGTTTGTTCCAGATCTGTGGACCATAGATGCTTCTGGGAGTTTGTTCCAGATCTGTGGAGCATAGATGCTGTTGTGAGTTTGTTCCAGATCTATGGACCATAGATGCTATTGTGAGTTTGTTCCAGATCTGTGGAGCATAGATGCTGCTGGGAGTTTGTTACAGATCTGTGGACCATAGATGCCACTGTGAGTTTGTTCCAGATCTGTGGACCATAGATGCTGCTGTGAGTTAGTTCCAGATCTGTGGACCATAGAAGCTGATTCTCCATGTTTGCTTCTAGTTCTGGGTGGACAGAACAGGCTGGATCTAGAAGATCTGAGTGTTCTGGGAGATAGATCCACTGACAATAGATCTATTATGGAATGAAGTGCTGATCTATTTAGTGATTTCTAGACTAGCAGAATGATTTTCTATTCTCTGAGCTACAGGGAGTCCGAGGAAGGACTTCAGAACCGGGCTGATGTGATCTACTTTCTATAGTTCTAGTGAGGACACAGGCAGAAGCATCTGGATCAGCTGTCTGATCTACTTTCTATAGTTCTAGTCAGGACGCAGGCAGCAGCGTCTGGATCAGCTGTCTGATCTACTTTCTATAGTTCTAGTGAGGACGCAGGCAGAAGCGTCTGGATCAGCTGTCTGATCTACTTTCTATAGTTCTAGTGAGGACGCAGGCAGAAGCGTCTGGATCAGCTGTCTGATCTACTTTCTATAGTTCTAGTCAGGACGCAGGCAGCAGTGTCTGGATCAGCTGTCTGATCTACTTTCTATAGTTCTAGTGAGGACGCAGGCAGCAGCGTCTGGATCAGCTGTCTGATCTACTTTCTATAGTTCTAGTGAGGACGCAGGCAGCAGCGTCTGGATCAGATGTCTGATCTACTTTCTATAGTTCTAGTGAGGACGCAGGCAGCAGCATCTGGATCAGCTGTCTGATCTACTTTCTATAGTTCTAGTGAGGACGCAGGCAGCAGCGTCTGGATCAGCTGTCTGATCTACTTTCTATAGTTCTAGTGAGGACGCAGGCAGCAGCGTCTGGATCAGCTGTCTGATCTACTTTCTATAGTTCTAGTAAGGATGCAGGCAGCAGAGTCTGGATCAGCTGTCTGATCTACTTTCTATAGTTCTAGTGAGGACGCAGGCAGCAGCGTCTGGATCAGCTGGCTGATCTACTTTCTATAGTTCTAGTGAGGACGCAGGCAGCAGCGTCTGGATCAGCTGGCTGATCTACTTTCTATAGTTCTAGTGAGGACGCAGGCAGCAGCGTCTGGATCAGCTGTCTGATCTACTTTCTATAGTTCTAGTGAGGACGCAGGTAGCAGCGTCTGGATCAGCTGTCTGATCTACTTTCTATAGTTCTAGTGAGGACGCAGGCAGCAGCGTCTGGATCAGCTGTCTGATCTACTTTCTATAGTTCTAGTGAGGACGCAGGCAGCAGCGTCTGGATCAGCTGTCTGATCTACTTTCTATAGTTCTAGTGAGGACGCAGGCAGCAGCGTCTGGATCAGCTGTCTGATCTACTTTCTATAGTTCTAGTGAGGACGCAGGCAGCAGCGTCTGGATCAGCTGTCTGATCTACTTTCTATAGTTCTAGTGAGGACGCAGGCAGCGGCGTCTGGATCAGCTGTCTGATCTACTTTCTATAGTTCTAGTGAGGACGCAGGCAGCAGCGTCTGGATCGGCTTTCTGATCTACTTTCTATAGTTCTAGTGAGGACGCAGGCAGCAGCGTCTGGATCAGCTGTCTGATCTACTTTCTATAGTTCTAGTGAGGACGCAGGCAGCAGCGTCTGGATCGGCTGTCTGATCTACTTTCTATAGTTCTAGTGAGGACGCAGGCAGCAGCGTCTGGATCGGCTGTCTGATCTACTTTCTATAGTTCTAGTGAGGACGCAGGCAGCAGCGTCTGGATCGGCTGTCTGATCTACTTTCTATAGTTCTAGTGAGGACGCAGGCAGCAGCGTCTGGATCGGCTGTCTGATCTACTTTCTATAGTTCTAGTGAGGACGCAGGCAGCAGCGTCTGGATCAGCTGTCTGATCTACTTTCTATAGTTCTAGTGAGGACGCAGGCAGCAGCGTCTGGATCGGCTGTCTGATCTACTTTCTATAGTTCTAGTGAGGACACAGGCAGCAGCGTCTGGATCAGCTGTCTGATCTACTTTCTATAGTTCTAGTGAGGACGCAGGCAGCAGCGTCTGGATCGGCTGTCTGATCTACTTTCTATAGTTCTAGTGAGGACGCAGGCAGCAGCGTCTGGATCGGCTGTCTGATCTACTTTCTATAGTTCTAGTGAGGACGCAGGCAGCAGCGTCTGGTTGACAGGTCTGATCTACTTTCTATAGTTCTAGTGAGGACGCAGGCAGCAGCGTCTGGTTGACCGGTCTGATCTACTTTCTATAGTTCTAGTGAGGACGCAGGCAGCAGCGTCTGGATCAGCTGTCTGATCTACTTTCTTAGTTCTACCTATGAAGACACTGTTGCAGTGATCAGTTCTACTATAGATATTTTTCTAGATCCTGCTGGTCATCCTGGAGATGTTCTTCAGGTGATCTGGATCAGGAACTGTCTTTCTGAGCCTCTGCAGGTTCAGGTCTGAGTCCATCCTGGTTTCAGCCATAATCAGTGGTTTCTGCTGCAGCAGCTGAAGCTGGGATCTAACTCTGGATCTCTGCTCCTCTGGTCCAAAGATTATTACCTCACTTTGGTTTTTAGCCATTTGTAGAAAATGATCCACAGATTGATCTGTTCTCAGCATCTAACCAACGCTCTGATGGGTCATAGTCACCTGCTGACAGAGGGAGCTACAGCTTCTGGTTGCTCTAATTGTTTATTTCTAGAGCCCAGATTGACAAGAACTGTCATGATAATGTTAGAAATCCTTCCTTCGTTGACCCCTGACCTTCTCTGACCTGCTGGAGATCATCCTGTGCACCATGTCCTCACTGACGCCTCTAGTCCAACATCTTGGAATTTCTGCGTCCTCTTGGCTTCTGTTTCTCCATCTGCTTTCTGACGACTACCCTGACCAAAATGGAGCTGATCTAGCCAAGCTCCAAGCACAGGTTCTGGATAATGAACCCACTCTGCCTTCATCTAACAGAACCTCCAATATTAAACTGTTAGATTAAAAACGCATCAAAATCTGGTTTCCACCAAGAAAAGGAAAAGAGTCCATCTCCTTCTTTTCTGAGCCGTCGTTCTATTTTAAAGGCAGACATCATGAAACCTGAATGAGCTGAAAGCAGAAGCAAACATCCTCATTACGTCCCTCCCTGTTTGAAGGACATCTTCAGCTTTATGCAGTCTGCTGCTTTAACATCTCCGGTTTTCTCTGAATGGAACCTAGAAATCCTTCTTTCCAGCCAAGCTGCTGTTTGTCCCCGTCCAAAGCTCCAAAGCTGGACAGAAATGTCTCTTTATTATTTATTATTTCATTCACATCAAAACCACAGAGAGGATGTCCCTGGAAATGAGGAGGATTCCAGCTCCAGCCAGTCCCAATAAAACCAGTCTGACCAGGCCATAGAGCGAACTCTAGCGCCACCATCTGTTGGGACCAGGAAGATCCTGAGGTGTTTGTTAAAAAGGCTCATTGGAAGAAGCTCAGACCTCCTTTGTCTCCATAATGAAGGACAATTACGTGTGAAGAGCTTTTCAGATCAGAGCTCATTGAGAGGAAAGAAAACATTTTCTTTCTTTATTTGAGCTTTCCTCCCCCCGTCCCTCACCTGTTCCTCCCCCCTCCCCCTCAGTGTTTCTGGGCCCTCCTGGCCCTGCAGACCCATTAGTGTGCGTAAAGAGGCTTTGATTACAGGGCTGCTGTATTCACAGAGTGATCATAGCTGCAGCTTTGGCCTCTGAATTTCTGTCTGACTGATTCCTCTGTGAATTATCTGTTTGCTTCCCTTCTTTCTTTTCTTGCTCTCCTTTGCCAGCTTCTTTCTTTCTAGTCTCCCTTTCCTGTTTCTCTTTCAGCCTCCTTCACTGATTATTTTCTACTCCTCTCTTTCCCTTCGGCCTCTGTGTTTCTCCAACATCCCTGCCTTCTTACTCTCTAATCTTCTCCAAATGCCTCCTTGTTATCAGTGAACCACAGAGCCGAGCTTTGGGTGCCCGCTGGTGTTAACCTCCAAAAGTGAAGCGTTTAAAGGATCTCTCCTGGTCCCTGCACTCTGTCCAATGATCCTCTGTCTCCTTTTCAAGCTGATCCAAGAGGAGGAACAAGTCCTTGTGCTGTTATCAGTCTCTGTGGGTCCCGTCGCAGCAGCCTTTCTCCCTCTGACTCAGTGATGACACCAGGAGTCAGCTCAGTCGGTACACTGAAAGCTTTATTTTCAACCCTGAACTTGCTTTACATGCATCACCACAGATTTGTGTCGTTGGATGTGACTCAGTGAGATTGCAGCTCCTGACTCACCAGATTTGTACAAAGCAACTGCTGCTCAAAAATACGACCATGATGGCGGAGGACGGAGAAACTGTGATGCCAAAGCAGCTCCAAGCTGAAATGTTCGCTTTTAGTGAGGAAGGATTCAATTAAGTTCTATTCAGTTTATTTCTATGGCCCATCTCAGTTCACCTTATAGAGATAATTCAACCAGATCATCAAACTGATTCAAAGTTTTCTATCTAAGGAAAACCAGCTGATTGCATCGAGTCATTGACTCTTCAGCAATCCCTCACACTAAGCATGCTTGTAGCGACAGTGGAGAGGAAAAACTCCCTTTGAACAGGAAGAAACCTCCAGCAGAACCAGGCTCAGTGTGAGCGGCCATCTGCTGAGGCCCACTGGGGTTCAAGGAGACAGAAGCAGACATAGAAAAAGAAGCATAGATACAAAAGGCAACTGTCAACCAGCTCCACAGGCGGCCCCGTCCAGGAAACACACAGCCAGGCAGACGAGCTCCGAGCCAGCTCCCATGTCAGAGGATGAAGAGAGCACATCCAGTTAGTCACAGTCAGAGAAACAGGACTACACTGGAAAACAGGCCAAGCTCCAACATCTAGAAACAAAGGTGTTGATGGCAGCAGCACAGCTGATATTTCTCTCCAGGATGGAGTCACAGCCAAACAGGAACAGACCAGATGAAGCTACTATGAGAAAAAGCAGAGAGAGCAGAACGTTAGAGATTGAACTAACAGATTCTGCAGAGTGGGAGAATAGAGATAGAATGAAGCAGAATGATGAAAAAGGGGTCCCTATGTCCTCCAGCAGTCTAAGCCTATAGCAGCAGAACTATAGAGATAGATCAGGATAACCTGAGCCACTCTAACTAGAAGCTTTATCAAAAAGGAAAAATTCTATTCTGGATTTAACAGGAAGCCAATGAAGAGAAGCCAGGATAGGAGAGATATGATCTCTCTTTTTCATTTTCATCAGAACTCTGGCTGCAGCATTTTGGATCAGCTGAAGGCTTTTAACTACAGTTTGTGGACTTCCTGATAGGATGAAGATCAACGTTGACTGTAATGTTTCAGCACAGGTGGCTGCTGGGAGTGCTGGACTTCATGTGTGTGTGTGTAGGGGGGCAACGAGTTAGTGAAACATAGAACTTATTGACCTGATCAGTCATAACATTATGACCACTGCATTGGTGAACCGAGGTAATGGTCTGTCGACACCAGATTGGACTGTTTGTGCATCAGGTGTGGAAGAGGACAGAAGTTATTCACTCTTAAAAACATTCAGAGGAGTGTGAAAGCAAACAGATGTGAGGTTGTCTGGTTCTATGACTATGAACTTCTCCTCCACCAGAACCAGCTTTAGTTCTGTGGGTTCTCGTCGGTCTATGTTCTGGAGAAGTTTCACCTCCTGTTTCTTTACTGCGGAAGTTTCAATGGAGCCAAATCTTTCTCTGTCCG
Source organism: Cyprinodon diabolis (assembly GCA_030533445.1). Taxonomy (NCBI): domain Eukaryota; kingdom Metazoa; phylum Chordata; class Actinopteri; order Cyprinodontiformes; family Cyprinodontidae; genus Cyprinodon; species Cyprinodon diabolis. The sequence continues at coordinate 43,962,547 of CM060074.1, read as the reverse complement.
TGGTCCTGAAACGCTCCTCCTTCTACAGCACGTTTGGCACTGGCTGTGTTTCTCTGTCCGTGGTCCTGAAACGCCCCTCCTTCTACAGCACGTTTGGCACTGGCTGTGTTTCTCTGTCCGTGGTCCTGAAACGCCCCTCCTTCTACAGCACGTTTGGCACTGGCTGTGTTTCTCTGTCCGTGGTCCTGAAACGCCCCTCCTTCTACAAACGTTTGGCACTGGCTGTGTTTCTCTGTCCGTGGTCCTGAAACGCCCCTCCTTCTACAGCACGTTTGGCACTGGCTGTGTTTCTCTGCCCGTGGTCCTGAAACGCTCCTCCTTCTACAACACGTTTGGCACTGGCTGTTTCTCTGTCCGTGGTCCTGAAACGCCCCTCCTTCTACAGCACGTTTGGCACTGGCTGTGTTTCTCTGTCCGTGGTCCTGAAACTATCAGCTTCCCCGTTCCACACAAAGATAGTATTCCAGGAAGAATCAGCCTGTTTAATTGATTATTATTTTCAAATATTATAATTATTATTTAATTGGTTTAATATGTAGTATTTTCACCCGTCCTGCTGTGGAATTTTAGGTACGCCTTATAATTGACAAAGAATCCTTAAGCATCCAGCATCAGTGCAGAGAGGCCACCTTGATCCTACAGCTAGTACCAAGCAGGAGACACCCAAACATACCAGGCAGGAACCAGAACCTTTTGAGCCTGGTCCAATCCCTGAGCCCGCAAAGCCAGCAGAACACTGTGGGTCTTAGAGTATTTGGACGTACTTACCGTAGTACTCACATTTAAGGCAGTAAACCGGACAGCTTTTTGCTGCCCTCACAGATGTTGAGTTTTTCTCGTAAAGGAGCCTCCCTCTGATGTGTTTACTTTTTTCTCTATCTGTGTTTTTCTCCTGCAGTGGTGCTGCTGAACTCCAAGGAGACACAGGCAGAGCTCGGCTGGACCTCTTATCCCCCCAACGGAGTAAGTCTGCTTGTAGTTGTTCATTCTTCCGTCTCACACTCTGCAGGCTCCACTTCACAGCTGATCCTCGCCTCCCCTCACAGCTTATCGTCTCCATTAATCAATGGCTGTAATCTGGGCCGGTGTACGGCAGGTCCAAACAGCCACACGGCCGCTGCTGCAGATAAATGTTCCCCTTCGTGTCGATCGATATCATTTGTGATAAGTTATGGCTGCAAGACAAATGGGCTTTTTTTAAAGAATGGCCCTCTGCCATCACAGTTTGTCACACGCTTCCCACCTGACCTCAGCCTGCACACACACCTTGGATGTGGAATAAATGAACAGCACGCAGAGGCGCCGTTTGGGCCAACAAATGCATTCCAGGTGGTGTGGGTTGATTACATTGCTGTCAGCTGCAGGTTCACCTTCCAGCTGCTGTGGTTCCTCAACGCATTGGAGTGGAGTTTATTACCTCATGATCTCTGATCATCAGTCCTCACTGGCAGCTGCTTCATGAGAAATCCTCATGAAGCCGTTCTTCTTCTGAGCTTCAGTCGTTCAGGTCGTTTCACTGATGAATAAACTCCTTTCTAGGTTCTGTTTTTTGGTAAATATTTAGTCACATACAGATGATTTTAGATTAAATGTTTTTAACAAAACTTTGATATTTTTAGTTTTTCCCACAGGTGCAGATGTTCATTGAGCTGCTTATGAAAACAAATAATTTCTTACTGAGGATGGACTTCTAAAGTCAGAAAAAAACAGAAATAAGTTTAAAAAGGTTTAAAGCCTGTATCGGATGGATCTCCTCTCCGTTTGTTTTCTGTTTGCTGAAATAAGGAGCAGATCAATGTTTGAGTCCAAGCTGACAGTAAAGGTGTCTTTGGTGTCTCTAAGGCCGTGTTTAACTATTTCCTTCCCACTGCTGTCTTCATCTCTCAGTGGGAGGAGATCAGCGGCGTGGACGAGAAGTACAAACCCATCCGGACCTACCAGGTGTGCAATGTGATGGAGCCCACCCAGCAGAACAACTGGCTGCAGACGGGCTGGGTGACCCGCCGAGGAGGACAGCGCATTTTTGTGGAGCTTCAGTTCACGCTGCGTGACTGCAACAGCATCCCCGGCGTGGCCGGGACCTGCAAGGAGACCTTCAATCTTCTGTACGTGGAGTCGGACCGGGACCTGGGTGGGGTGACGCGGGAGGACCGCTACACCAAGATCGATACCATCGCTGCAGATGAGAGCTTCACTCAGGGCGACCTAGGAGAGAGGAAGATGAAGCTGAACACTGAGGTGCGAGAGATCGGCCACCTGAACAGGAAGGGCTTCCATCTGGCCTTCCAGGATGTCGGCGCCTGCGTCGCTCTGGTGGCCGTGCGTGTTTACTACAAACGCTGCCTGGCAACCGTCCAGAACCTGGCCGTGTTCCCCGACACGGTGGCCGAGGCGGCCTTCGCCACTCTGGTGGAGGTCCGCGGTGCCTGTGTCAACAACTCTGAGTTGGACACGGACAGCCCTCCCAGGATGCACTGCAGCGCTGAGGGCGAGTGGCTGGTGCCCATCGGGAAGTGCAGCTGCAGCGCGGGCTACGAGGAGGGACACAGCAGCTGTGAAGGTAGGATGAAGCCCCACAGGAAGCAGAGCTTTGGTTTGTGCAGCTGCCGTCTTCCTGCTTTCAGCCTTTAGCAATGCTTCAATAACTGAGCAGATTTAGGAAGGGGACCCAGAGGAACCGGTTCAGGTAGAACTTCTCTGCTTCTGGCTGAGTCTGGCAGCTCAGCCTGGTGGTTTTTCTCCTGTGGTGAACATGAGGGGTGTGAAGGGTGCTTTGTGTTGCGTGTGTCATGCTAATGGTGTGTGTGGTTTCACACGGTGATTCAGTCTTCAGACGTCCCGCAGCAATGTTGGAGGCGTCAAACGCCTCAGGCGCTGAGCAACGCTGATGTAAAACTGAACTTTCAGGCTTTTCTTTGGGAGCTCCACCGCCTGCAGGATGGGGGCTGGAGTTACTGGATAGCAGACTGGGACCACTGGGATGGGGCACCTGAAATCTGCTAGTCTCTGGACTAGCGACAGCCTCAGCAGCTCTGTTATGCTATCATTAAAACCTTCCTTTTACCTCATTATTCTGGACAAGATGCAGAATTATAGTTGCTGAGTTTGTAACATCTGCTGCTTCATCATCCTCAGTTATCTCCTTTTTAATGTCGTCAATGGGAACGCTTCCAACTTCCTGTCATTGGGATCTACATGGAAAGACCATAGAAAACAGTGGCTGAATTTAAATGGGTGGATGACTGTGGATCTTACTTTCCACGTCATGTGGGGAGTTCCTTCCTTCCTTGTTGTCCTGGAAAAATACAGCAGTAGCTATTCAACATTTTCCTGCTTTCCTTGGCTGGTCCTTGGTTGGTCCTTGGCTGGGCCTTGGCTGGTCCTTAGATGGTCCTTGGCTGGTCCTTGGTTGGTCCTTGGCTGGTCCTTGGCTGGTCCTTGGTTGGTCCTTGGCTGGTCCTTGGCTGGTCCTTGGTTGGTCCTTGGCTGGTCCTTGGCTGGTCCTTGGTTGGTCCTTGGCTGGTCCTTGGCTGGTCCTTGGCTGGCCCTTGGTTGGTCCTTGGCTGGGCCTTGGCTGGTCCTTGGCTGGTCCTTGGCTGGTCCTTGGTTGGTCCTTGGCTGGTCCTTGGCTGGTCCTTGGTTGGTCCTTGGCTGGTCCTTGGCTGGTCCTTGGCTGGTCCTTGGCTGGTCCTTGGCTGTTCCTTGGCTGGCCCTTGGTTGGTCCTTGGCTGGTCCTTGGCTGGTCCTTGGTTGGTCCTTGGCTGGTCCTTGGCTGGTCCTTGGTTGGTCCTGGGCTGGTCCTTGGTTGGTCCTTGGCTGGTCCTTGGCTGGTCCTGGGCTGGTCCTTGGTTGGTCCTTGGCTGGGCCTTGGCTGGGCTTTGGTTGGTCCTTGGCTGGTCCTTGGTTGGTCCTTGGCTGGTCCTTGGCTGGGCCTTGGTTGGTCCTTGGCTGGTCCTTGGCTGGTCCTTGGCTGGTCCTGGGCTGGGCCTTGGCTGGGCCTTGGTTGGTCCTTGGCTGGTCCTTGGCTGGTCCTGGGCTGGGCCTTGGTTGGTCCTTGGCTGGTCCTTGGCTGGTCCTTGGTTGGTCCTTGGCTGGTCCTTGGCTGGTCCTTGGCTGGTCCTGGGCTGGGCCTTGGTTGGTCCTTGGCTGGTCCTTGGCTGGTCCTTGGTTGGTCCTTGGCTGGTCCTTGGCTGGTCCTTGGTTGGTCCTTGGCTGGTCCTTGGCTGGTCCTTGGCTGGTCCTTGGCTGGTCCTGGGCTGGGCCTTGGTTGGTCCTTGGCTGGTCCTTGGCTGGTCCTTGGTTGGTCCTTGGCTGGTCCTTGGTTGGTCCTTGGCTCGTCCTGGGCTGGGCCTTGGTTGGTCCTTGGCTGGTCCTTGGTTGGTCCTTGGCTCGTCCTGGGCTGGGCCTTGGTTGGTCCTTGGCTGGTCCTTGGCTGGTCCTTGGTTGGTCCTTGGCTGGTCCTTGGTTGGTCCTTGGCTCGTCCTGGGCTGGGCCTTGGTTGGTCCTTGGCTGGTCCTTGGCTGGTCCTTGGTTGGTCCTTGGCTGGTCCTTGGCTGGTCCTTGGCTGGGCCTTGGCTGGTCCTTGGCTGGTCCTTGGCTGGGCCTTGGCTGGGCCTTAGATGGTCCTTGGCTGGTCCTTGGCTGGTCCTTGGCTGGTCCTGGGCTGGGTCTTGGTTGGTCCTTGGCTGGTCCTTGGCTGGTCCTTGGTTGGTCCTTGGCTGGTCCTTGGCTGGTCCTTGGTTGGTCCTTGGCTGGTCCTTGGCTGGTCCTTGGCTGGTCCTGGGCTGGGCCTTGGTTGGTCCTTGGCTGGTCCTTGGCTGGTCCTTGGCTGGGCCTTGGCTGGTCCTTGTCTGGTCCTTGGTTGGTCCTTGGCTGGTCCTTGGTTGGTCCTTGGCTGGCCCTGGGCTGGGCCTTGGTTGGTCCTTGGCTGGTCCTTGGCTGGTCCTTGGCTGGTCCTTGGCTGGTCCTTGGCTGGTCCTTGGCTGGTCCTGGGCTGGGCCTTGGTTGGTCCTTGGCTGGTCCTTGGCTGGTCCTTGGTTGGTCCTTGGCTGGTCCTTGGCTGGTCCTTGGCTGGGCCTTGGCTGGTCCTTGGCTGGTCCTTGGCTGGGCCTTGGCTGGGCCTTAGATGGTCCTTGGCTGGTCCTTGGCTGGTCCTTGGCTGGTCCTTGGCTGGTCCTTGGTTGGTCCTTGGCTGGTCCTTGGCTGGTCCTTGGTTGGTCCTTGGCTGGTCCTTGGCTGGTCCTTGGCTGGTCCTTGGCTGGTCCTTGGTTGGTCCTTGGCTGGTCCTTGGCTGGTCCTTGGCTGTTCCTTGGCTGGTCCTTGGTTGGTCCTTGGCTGGTCCTTGGCTGGTCCTTGGCTGTTCCTTGGCTGGCCCTTGGTTGGTCCTTGGCTGGGCCTTGGCTGGTCCTTGGCTGGTCCTTGGTTGGTCCTTGGCTGGTCCTTGGCTGGTCCTTGGCTGGTCCTTGGTTGGTCCTTGGCTGGTCCTTGACTGGTCCTTGGCTGGTCCTTGGCTGGTCCTTGGTTGGTCCTTGGCTGGTCCTTGGTTGGTCCTTGGCTGGTCCTTGGCTGGTCCTTGGCTGGTCCTTGGTTGGTCCTTGGCTGGCCCTTGGTTGGTCCTTGGCTGGGCCTTGGCTGGTCCTTGTCTGGTCCTTGGTTGGTCCTTGGCTGGTCCTTGGTTGGTCCTTGGCTGGCCCTTGGTTGGTCCTTGGCTGGTCCTTGGCTGGTCCTTGGCTGGTCCTTGGTTGGTCCTTGGCTGGTCCTTGGTTGGTCCTTGGCTGGGCCTTGGCTGGTCCTTGGCTGGTCCTTGGCTGGTCCTTGGCTGGTCCTTGGCTGGTCCTTGGTTGGTCCTTGGCTGGTCCTTGGCTGGTCCTTGGCTGGTCCTTGGCTGGTCCTGGGCTGGTCCTTGGCTGGGCCTTGGCTGGTCCTTGGCTGGTCCTGGGCTGGTCCTTGGCTGGGCCTTAGATGGTCCCCTACAGTTCCTTTTTAAACATAAATCTTCATACTAAATAATTCTTTCTGTCATGATTTGTGGATGTTAAGGTCTAGAGAGAAGCGCCATCTCCTGGTCAGACCCTGTAATTCAGTGAAACAATGGAGTCAGAGTAAAACAAATATGCGAGGGGGGGGGGGGGGGGGGTTCACTGCAGTGGCGGGAAGTTGGAGGGGATTCTGTTGGGATTTGGAGGGAAGCCGTTTGACTGGGAAGGGCCATTTTGAATGGCTGCTGCTGAAAAGCAAACTCCACCTGCTGAAAAGCAGGTGGAGTTTCTATAATTTCTCTGAGTTTTTAGTTGAGGAGTTCAGTCTCTGCTCATCCAGGGCTAAATCTATGCAGACAGAGCCAAAGGTTTCCGCATGTCGGCTCCTTCAGACCACAGCAGGTCTGAAGGTCTGAAACCCCTTCAGGACTCTGCCTGCCTGAGCACTTTTGCAGTGTAAGTCCTGTTTCCTCGTGATGAAGGAATGAACTACGCTCAAACCTGAATGCAGGAAGAGCCACGATTGGCTATCAGGGTCACTAAGGCTGCAGTTACTAGCTTCTGATTGGTGGTCAGCATGTTAGGGCCGGTTTAACAATCAGCAGCGCATTAAAAAAAAGACTGTTCCATGCATTTCCGATCGACGGCCGGGAGAGCAACGTAGAGCTTGCTCCTGTAGATGGTGACACCGCAATTTTAACACACAGATAATCACACAGATACCAACACATTCCAGCAGAACCTGAAAGGCTGAGTTTCAGGATCCTTCAAATAGGCCTGTTAAAGATTCTGCTGACCTCTGACCTTTTCCTGCAGCCTAGCTTCCTGTTAGCGTCCATGGAGTTAAAACCCCGTCCTAAAAACAAACCGAAGGTGCTGGCTTTAACTTTTCCATCCATCCATCCATCCATCCATCTTCCTCCGCTTATCCGGGGTCGGGTTGGGGGGGCAGCAGCCTAAGAAGGGAGGCCCAGACTTCCCTCTCCCCAGCCACTTCTTCTAGCCCCTCAGGAGGAACCCCAAGGCGTTCCCAGGCCAGCCGAGAAACATAGTCTCTCCAGCGTATCCTGGGTCTTCCCCGGGACCTGCTCCCGGTGGGACGTGCCCGGAAGGGCAGGAGGCATCCTAACCAGATGCTCGAGCCACCTCAACTGGCTCCTCTCGACTTGGAGGAGCAGCGGCTCTACTCCGAGTCCCTCCCGGATGACCGAGCTCCTCCCCCTATCTCTAAGGGAGAGCCCTGCCACCCTACGGAGGAAACCCATTTCGGCCGCTTGTATCCGCGATCTCGTTCTTTCGGTCATGACCCAGAGTTCATGACCATAGATGAGGGTAGGAACGTAGATCGACCGGTAAATCGAGAGCTTCGCTTTTTGACTCAGCTCTCTCTTCACCATGACGGACCGGTACAGCGCCCGCTTCACGGCAGACGCTGCACCAATCCGCATGTCCATCTCCCGCTCCCTTCTTCCCTCAGGGCACAAGACCCTGAGATACTTAAACTCCTCCACTTGGGGCAGGACACCCCCCTGACCCGGAGAAGGCACTCTATCCTTTTCCGGCTCAAGACCATGGCCTCGGATTTGGAGGCACTGATCCCCATCCCTGCCGCTTCACACTGCGAACCGATCCAGCGAGAGCTGCAGATCACGACCTGGTGAAGCCAATAGGACCACATCATCTGCAAAAAGCAGAGACGCAATCCTAAGGCCACCAAAACGGATCCCCTCAACACCTTGGCTGCGCCTAGAAATTCTGTCCATGAAGTTAATGAACAGAATCGGTGGCAAAGGGCAGCCCTGGCGGAGTCCAACTCTCACCGGAAACGAGCCCGACTTACTGCCGGCAATGCGGACCAGACTCTGACACCGGTCATACAGGGACCTGACAGCCCGTATCAAAGGGCCCGGCACCCCGTACTTTTAACACATTTTAAATGTACAAAATTGAAGAGAACCAAAGAAATCAGAAAATGTTTGTCTGTCAGTGAGGATTTCAGATCAAATCTGTTCATGGTGTTTATTTATTTTTCAGTGTTGCTGCCCAAAGTAATTCCTCTTCTTTACTTTTCATTTTTTGCATTTTAATGGCATGCAGGAAACTTTTATCTTTACAACCTAAAAATATGACAAAAAACATCCTGAAGGTCTGGATGAGTCAAGCTGATGATTTATCTGAAGAATATGGATCTGATAAAAGCTGAAGTCAAAGAGTCTGAGCAGGAAGAGAAGATGAGAGGCGGACGGACAGGAAGTGATTCATATTTCCTCCTGAGACGTTGGAGCCGGAAGAGACATGAAGAAGGTAATGGGCTCCTGAGCTCCAGATGTTTCCACCGCAGCTGGATAGACACAGAGACGTCTGTGCCCCCCCAAACCCCCCACCCCAACCCCACATGTGAAAACTAGCAGTCAGCTTATTGGGAAGTTCTGCTGATTTCTTCATCATTGTGAGAAAGCATTACATAGAAAGCAGCCAATCAGAGCAGAGCAACCGGCTAATAGTTGGGGGAGGGGGGGGAGGGGGGGTTGCAGTTACTTCTTATTTAGTCCAGAGTGTAATTGTTTATCTGAGTGGGTGTGAAACGCTCCGTTTGTCTCAGAGAAGCTCAATAATATCGAGCAGCTGCTGAAGCAGGTGGAGGATCATCACCTCCTCATCTGGGAGGAGGTGAAGCTCTGCAGCTGTAGGTGGCGCTGTGACCACATTTCTGCAGGGTTTGGACTTTTCATCCGAACTAGAAATGATTGAGTTCCTGTTAAACTGTTGTTCTTCTGGCTGGACTCTGCTGGAACGCCTGGAAACATCTCGAAGCTGCTCCTCTCCTCCCTGATGCTGGAGGAAGGAAGTATGGACTTTGCTTCCTCTTTGGTGGAACCTGGAATCTTCTGGCTTTGACAACAAAGAGCTGCAGGTTCAAATCCACTGAAGATGTTAGTAAATGCGAGGAGAACCTAAACCAGAAGATCTGAGCTGATGCTGATGAGCAAACTCGATCTCCTGTCTGATTATGGAACCAGCAGAACCTCGTGGGAGGAAATGAGTGATGGAATCATCACCTCCTCTAATTAAAGCAGCTTCTCCATCATTCCTGACGCCTTCAGCTCCTTCTGCAGCGTGCAACCTGCCGTCCCTCCTCCTCTGATTCTCCTCTGATCTCCTTGCTGCCTCCTGACCTTCTCTACCTTCTCCTTGTTCTGTGGGTTGTTTGCTGGAGAGAAGCTGCCCAGAAGGTCCAGGTGACAGACCTGCTGGAGCAGCTCTGAGATGTTCTGATGTGACCTTCATCACATGATTCTCCTGTCCTGCTCGGCTCTTCATCGTGTGACAGAGGGAGGTTTACTTCCTGCTTTTTATGTTCCTCCTTATTCAATTCAATTCAATTCAGTTTATTTATATAGCGCCAAATTCACAACACATGTCATCTCAAGGCACTTTACAGTTCACCAGATCATCCAGTCAAATTGATACAAAGTTTTCTATCTAAGGAAAACCAGTTGATTGCATCGACTCATTGACTCAAATACAATCCCTCACACTAAGCATGCTTGCAGCGACAGTGGAGAGGAAAAACTCCCTTTTAACAGGAAGAAACCTCCAGCAGAACCAGGCTCAGTGTGAGCGGCCATCTGCCAAGGCCGACTGGGGTTCAAGGAGACAGAAGCAGAGATACAAAAAGCAGCTGTAAAAGGCGGCCCCGTCCAGGAAACACACAGCCAGGCAGACGAGCTCCAAGGCAGCTCCCATGCCAGAGGATGAAGAGAGCACATCCACCCAGCCACGGCCAGAGAAACAGGACCACACTGGAAAACAGGCCAATCTCCAACATCTACAAACAAGGGTGTTGATGGAAGCAGCACAGCTGATGTTTCTTTCCAGGATGGAGTCACAGCCAAACAGGAACAGACCAGATGAAGCTACTATGAGAAAAAGCAGAGAGAGCAGAACGTTAGAGATTGAACTAACAGATTCTGCAGAGTGGGAGAATAGAGATAGAATGAAGCAGAATGATGAAAAAGGGGTCCCTATGTCCTCCAGCAGTCTAAGCCTATAGCAGCAGAACTATAGAGATAGCTCAGGATAACCTGAGCCACCCTAACTATAAGCTTTATCAAAAAGGAAAGTTTTAAGCCTAGCCTTAAAAGTAGACAGGGTGTCTGCCTCACGGACTAAAACTGGTAGTTGGTTCCACAGGAGAGGAGCCTGATAACTAAAAGATCTGCCTCCCATTCTACTTTTAGAAATTCTAGGAACCACTAGTAAACCTGCAGATTGAGAGCGAAGTGCTCTGTTAGGAACATAAGGAACAATCAGATCTCTGATATCAGATGGAGCTTGGCCATTTAAGGCTTTATATGTGAGAAGGAGGATTTTAAATTCTATTCTTGATTTAACAGGAAGCCAATGAAGAGAAGCCAGGATAGGAGAGATATGATCTCTCTTTTTCATTTTCATCAGAACTCTGGCTGCAGCATTTTGGATCAGCTGAAGGCTTTTAACTACAGTTTGTGGACTTCCTGATAGTAAAGAATTACAATAGTCCAGCCTTGAAGTAACAAATGCATGGACTAGTTTCTCAGCATCACCCCTGGACAGGAGATTGCTCATTTTTGCAATGTTCCTCAGATGAAAGAAGGAAATTCTAGAAACCTCTTTGATCTGGGATTTAAATGACAGGTCCTGATCAAAAATAACACCAAGATTTTTTACTTTATTATCTGAAATCAGTTTAATCCCATCCAAATGAAGTGACTGGCTAATCAGCTTCTTTTTCAGAGACTCTGGTCCAAAGACTATAACTTCTGTTTTGTCTGCATTCAGAAGCAGAAAGTTAAGAGTCATCCAGGTTTTTATGTCTTCAAGACATGCCTGTAATCTATGTAATGGGTTAGCTTCATCTGGATTATAGACAGATATAGCTGGGTATCATCAGCATAACAGTGGAAATTAATCCCATGCTGTCTAATAACTCTACCAATTGGGAGCATGTATAAAGTAAAGAGAATTGGTCCTAGCACTGATCCCTGTGGTACTCCACAGGTAACCTTTGAGCGTGCTGAAGATCTATCATTAACATAAACAAACTGAATTCGATCAGATAGATAAGATTTAAACCAGTCTAGTGCTGTTCCTTTAATTCCAACAAAATATTCAAGTCTTTCTAAAAGAATATTATTGTCAACTGTATCAAATGCAGCACTGAGATCCAACAGGACGAGCACAGATACAAGTCCATTATCTGAGGCCATGAGAATATCATTAGTGACTTTCACCAGAGCTGTTTCAGTGCTATGATGAGCTCTAAAGCCAGACTGAAACTCTTCAAAAAGTTCATTATGGTGTAAGTGGTCGCAAACTTGTTTGGCAACTACTTTCTCAAGAATTTTGGATAAGAAAGGAAGATTGGATATAGGTCTATAATTAACCAAGTCATCTGGGTCAAGAGACGGTTTCTTAAGCAGAGGTTTAATTACAGCAACCTTAAAAGCTTTGGGTACATATCCCTGTAACAGAGATAGATTAATCACATCTAAAATGGAGGAGGAGATCAAAGGGAATACCTCCTTAAATAACCTGGTTGGAACTGGATCTAACATACAAGTTGAAGGCTTAGATGAAGACAGTAATTTTGCTAATTCAGAAAGTTCAACTGGATCAAAGCAGTCTAAACCCGGTTCAGATTCCATGACTACCTCAGGTACAATCGCGGATAGAGGAGTGCTTATGATCTTATTTTTAATAACATCAATCTTATTTATAAAGAATCCCATAAAATCATTGCTGCTAAGAGCAGGTGGAATGGACGGTTCAACAGAGCTATGGCTCTGGGTGAGTTTGGCAACTGTATTAAAAAGAAATCTAGGATTATTCTTATTCTCCTCTATTAATGAGGAGAAGTATGCTGCTCTTGCTTTACAAAGGGTCCTCTTATACAGCAGTAAACCATTTTTCCAGACTAGGAAGGACTCCCGCAGGCCTGTGGAGCGATATTTTCTCTCCAGTTTCCTAGCATTTTGCTTCAAAGTACGCAGCTCTGCATTAAACCAAGGAGCAAGCTTTCTATTTTCAACGGTTTTCATTTTCAAGGGAGCTGCGTTGTCTAAGGCAGTACGCAGAGAACTAGCAACCCCATCAACAAAATCATCAACCTGTGAAGGGGAATAAGCTATGCTTTTGCACTCTGCAGCACTGCTCAGCGACACAGAGGAGAGAGAAAGTGAAGCAGATTCTTTAAAATTTATAACTGCACCATCTGATAAAGATGGTGCAGCACCTCCTTCCGGTCTTCTCCACCATTTCATTTGCAATAATTCCCATTCTCCCAGGAGGAAGGCAAACACGTTCCTCTGACTTCATCATCTGATGAATTTATTTAGATGGAGCGCCGCGCAGCGCTGAGCAAACAGTCGCAGACAGAAATATAAATGCAGAAACATTCCTACATTCATCTCTGAACGTGCTCACTGGCAGAGACCATTAAATTGTCCCCAGTTGTTGAAAATGGGAGCTGGAGGGACGCCAAGAACTCACTATTCAGCGTCTCCACCTCCCTCCATCTTTACCGAATAAAAGGGAGGATGATAGGAGCAGCGAATGATGGAGAGCTGCAGGAATAAAGAGCTGCCTCCTGGTTTCACAGTTGGTCGCTCTGCGTAAAAACTGAGTGCATCTAATATGAGCAGACAGGATGAGGAGGAGGAAGGTCATAATAATAATAATATTTTAACTTTATTGATCTCACACTGGAGTACTCCTTTAACCCATCCCCTTGGGGAGCACTGTGGGGTTAAGGGTCTTGCTCAGGGACCCAGAGTGGCAGTGTGTGGGAGTGGGACTCGAACCCATAACCTGTTAGGGTTTAATGATAATAGAAATCAATCAACACAAGAGGAGAGAAGACACAGATGGAGAATGAGACTCGCTGAATGTCTGCCTGGACCTTTCTGTCCCCCATCCTTTACTATCAGACTTCAAAGGAGACGTTTAAAACGTATAAAAAGGGGGTGCAGGTTTATTGGGGGTGGTGATCAGTCACCTGCAGCAGCATAGCTGGATAAAAGCAGGTCCTTCCTGGGAGAAACGTTTCCCCGCTTGATCATCATCATCATCATCATCATCAGGTCAAATGCTAGTAATGCCCTAACCGTTAAGCCCCTCCCCTAACGAGAAAAAGAGGCTGAATGTAAGAAGCTTTAAGGAAATGATGAGGCCAGACATAAAAGCAATTATTTCCTATTTATGGGTCCTCCATCCAAAGACAGTGTAAATATGCTAACTTCCATGAGTCTTAATATGCTAACTGCCACTAGTATTAGTATGCTAACTTCCACTAGCGTTAGTATGCTAACTTCCACTAGCGTTAGTATGCTAACTTCCACTAGCGTTAGTATGCTAACTTCTACTAGCGTTAGTATGCTAACCTGCACTAGTGTTAGTATGCTAACCTGCACTAGTGTTAGTATGCTCACCTCCACTAGTCTTAATATGCTAACTTCCACTAGCATTAGTATGCTAACTTCCACTAGCGTTAGTATGCTAACTTCTACTAGCGTTAGTATGCTAACCTGCACTAGCATTAGTATGCTAACTTCCACTAGTGTTAGTATGCTATCTTCCACTAGTCTTAATATGCTAACTTCCACTAGCATTAGTATGCTAACTTCCACTAGTGTTAATATGCTAACTTCCACTAGCGTTAGTATGCTAACTTCTACTAGCGTTAGTATGCTAACTTCCACTAGCATTAATATGCTAACTTCCACTAGCATTAGTATGCTAACTTCCACTAGTGTTAGTATGCTATCTTCCACTAGTCTTAATATGATAACTTCCACTAGCATTAGTATGCTGACTTCCACTAGTGTTAATATGCTAACTTCCACTAGTGTTAGTATGCTAACTTCTACTAGCGTTAGTATGCTAACTTCCACTAGCATTAATATGCTAACTTCCACTAGCGTTAGTATGCTAACTTCCACTAACGTTAGTATGCTAACTTCCACACACATTAGTATGCTAACCAGCACTAGCCTTAGTATGCTAACTTCCACTAGCATTAGTATGCCAACTTCCACACACATTAGTATGCTAACCAGCACTAGCCTTAATATGCTAACTTCCACTAGCGTTAGTATGCTAACTTCCACTAACGTTAGTATGCTAACTTCCACACACATTAGTATGCTAACCAGCACTAGCCTTAGTATGCTAACCTCCACTAGCATTAGTATGCTAACTTCCACTAGTGTTAGTATGCTAACTTCCACGAGTCTTAATATGCTAACTGCCACTAGCATTAGTATACTAACTTCCACTAGTGTTAGTATGCTATCTTCCACTAGTCTTAATATGCTAACTTCCACTAGCATTAGTATGCTAACTTCCACTAGTGTTAATATGCTAACTTCCACTAGTGTTAGTATGCTAACTTCTACTAGCGTTAGTATGCTAACTTCCACTAGCATTAATATGCTAACTTCCATTAGCGTTAGTATGCTAACTTCCACTAACGTTAGTATGCTAACTTCCACACACATTAGTTTGCTAACCAGCACTAGCCTTAGTATGCTAACTTCCACTAGCGTTAGTATGTCAACTTCCACTAGTGTTAATATGCTAACTTCCACTAGCATTAGTGTGCTAACTTCCACTAGCATTAGTATGCTAACTTCCGCTAGCGTTAGTATGCTAACTAACACTAGCGTTAGTATGCTAACCTCCACTACAGTTAGTACGCTAACTTCCACTAGCTTTAGTATGCTAACTTCCACTAGCGTTAGCATCTAAGATGTCCCTTATTAAGAGCGTCAACATATGAGCAGCATGAAATTCCTCTGCACTCGACTGAAAGTGAGGTAATATAGCGCTGCTATGTTCCTAGCATTAAGCTAGCACAGCAGCGTGTTAGCATTGAGGTCACCTTAGCCTGCATCATGTTTAAAGACTAAATCCTGATGGATCCACCGTGGTTCTGCTCCAGGTTTCTACAGCCGGCGGCACTGAGGTCAAGACATGTTCAAAGTTTGGATCCATGGCTGGTTTGATCTTCAGGTGATCCATGGTTGTTTAATACTGGGATAGGAGGGGCGGGGGTGGGATGGGAGGGCTTAGTTCTCTCCTCACAAGAAATACAACTTCAAAACAATGAAAATAATAATAAACTAAAAAGAAATATTATTTAATCCGAAGCAGTAAATGAGAACAAGTGATGGAGGCAAGAGGAGAAACATCTGATGGAAATATTAATTCATCATCAACCAACAGGAGAACATTCTGCTGAATCTCTTTTAATTCACACTCAACCTTTTCAAAAAATGTGGAAAATAAAGACTCGTCGTCGCCCGCCATGACGGATGTTTTTTCTTCCTGCTTCTGTGAAGCGAGATGCAGAATAGTGGCCTTTGTTGAGTATTAATGAGGTTCAGGTGACTGTGACCTGGCCGTTCAGGTCTCATGTGAAAAGATTCATCTGGGATTCAGGACCACAGAGCCAGGTGGTCTGGGTCTCACTGGAAAGAACCCGATCTGTGTTGTTCAGACATGGAAAGATCAGAACCAGGAACCCCTTCAGGCTGCTGTGTGATCGTAGCCTTAGTGCTTCACTTAACGCTTTATTCAACATGTACAAAAATACTAAATATTATAATAAATTATGTATTAATAATACTTTTATTATGAAAATATTTACAGTTTAACACTGTAAATGTTTCATACTGTCAAAAGCAGAGAGTAGGAGTATATTCCCACCCAGAGCTATAAAACCAGAATCAGAACCCTGCAGGGTCCATTCTGGTCATCAGTTTAAAGAGCGGCTCTGTCTGCTGGATCAGACTTCCTCTCCGTCCCTTAGTGAAACATTGATGGTTTAACCCTGATTTGAAGCAATAACAGAGAATGTGCTCCAATCTCCTGTCTCCATTTACACTTCAGCCCACGTTAATAGGTTTCCATCTGCCCAGAATCAGTGTATAGATCTATGTGACCCCACTTAACCCCAGTGAGACGGACTGATTCGTGTTCCTCCTGCTGGAGGATCAGCAGCAGTCATTTTTCCACTCCATGTTCACACTGAGGGAAATGATCAGAGGAACCTTCAGCAGCAGAGCAGTTACTGACCATCAGAGGAACCTTCAGCAGATGAGCAGTTACTGACCATCAGAGGAACCTTCAGCAGCAGAGCAGTTACTGACCATTAGAGGAACCTTCAGCAGCAGAACAGTTACTGACCATCAGAGGAACCTTCAGCAGATGAGCAGTTACTGACCATCAGAGGAACCTTCAGCAGCAGAGCAGTTACTGACCATCAGAGGAACCTTCAGCAGATGAGCAGTTACTGACCATCAGAGGAACCTTCAGCAGCAGAGCAGTTACTGACCATCAGAGGAACATTCAGCAGCAGAGCAGTTACTGACCATCAGAGGAACCTTCAGCAGCAGAGCAGTTACTGACCATCAGAGGAACCTTCAGCAGCAGAGCAGTTACTGACCATCAGAGGAACCTTCAGCAGCAGAGCAGTTACTGACCATCAGAGGAACCTTCAGCAGCAGAGCAGTTACTGACCATCAGAGGAACCTTCAGCAGCAGAGGAGTTACTGACCATCAGAGGAACCTTCAGCAGCAGAGCAGTTACTGACCATCAGAGGAACCTTCAGCAGCAGAGCAGTTACTGACCATCAGAGGAACCTTCAGCAGCAGAGCAGTTACTGACCATCAGAGGAACCTTCAGCAGCAGAGCAGTTACTGACCATCAGAGGAACCTTCAGCAGCAAAGCAGTTACTGACCATCAGAGGAACCTTCAGCAGCAGAGAAGTTACTGACCATCAGAGGAACCTTCAGCAGCAGAGCAGTTACTGACCATCAGAGGAACCTACAGCAGCAGAGCAGAGCAGTTACTGACCATCAGAGGAACCTTCAGCAGCAGAGCAGTTACTGACCATCAGAGGAACCTTCAGCAGCAGAGCAGTTACTGACCATCAGAGGAACCTTCAGCAGCAGAGCAGTTACTGACCAACAGGAACCTTCAGCAGCAGAGCAGTTACTGACCATCAGAGGAACATTCAGCAGCAGAGCAGTTACTGACCATCAGAGGAACCTTCAGCAGCAGAGCAGTTACTGACCATCAGAGGAACCTTCAGCAGCAGAGCAGTTACTGACCATCAGAGGAACCTTCAGCAGATGAGCAGTTACTGACCATCAGAGGAACCTTCAGCAGCAGAGCAGTTACTGACCATCAGAGGAACCTTCAGCAGCAGAGCAGTTACTGACCATCAGAGGAACCTTCAGCAGCAGAGCAGTTACTGACCATCAGAGGAACCTTCAGCAGCAGAGCAGTTACTGACCATCAGAGGAACATTCAGCAGCAGAGCAGTTACTGACCATCAGAGGAACCTTCAGCAGCAGAGCAGTTACTGACCATCAGAGGAACCTTCAGCAGCAGAGCAGTTACTGACCAACAGGAACCTTCAGCAGCAGAGCAGTTACTGACCATCAGAGGAACCTTCAGCAGCAGAGCAGTTACTGACCAACAGGAACCTTCAGCAGCAGAGCAGTTACTGACCATCAGAGGAACATTCAGCAGCAGAGCAGTTACTGACCATCAGAGGAACCTTCAGCAGCAGAGCAGTTACTGACCATCAGAGGAACCTTCAGCAGCAGAGCAGTTACTGACCATCAGAGGAACCTTCAGCAGCAGAGCAGTTACTGACCATCAGAGGAACCTTCAGCAGCAGAGCAGTTACTGACCATCAGAGGAACCTTCAGCAGCAGAGCAGTTACTGACCATCAGAGGAACCTTCAGCAGCAGAGCAGTTACTGACCATCAGAGGAACCTTCAGCAGCAGAGCAGTTACTGACCATCAGAGGAACCTTCAGCAGATGAGCAGTTACTGACCATCAGAGGAACCTTCAGCAGCAGAGCAGTTACTGACCATCAGAGGAACCTTCAGCAGATGAGCAGTTACTGACCATCAGAGGAACCTTCAGCAGCAGAGCAGTTACTGACCATCAGAGGAACCTTCAGCAGCAGAGCAGTTACTGACCATCAGAGGAACCTATAGAAGGACCACTGAGAACATACCTGACTGATGGCAGGTCTTTGAGTGAGTGGGGTTGGACACGTGGACCAGTGTCTTCTCTGTATCAGCATTCAGTCCTCACGGCTCCTGTGAGCCACTGCCATGCCAGTCTGTGCCAGCTTGGCTCTCTGCCCTCCTGATTTCCTCATTTTGTTGTCATTTGTCATCAGCCAGCTTTTCACACACACACTGATGAAAGAGAAGCATTTCCACAGACACCTGCGCCTCCATGCTCCAGACCTCCCCCATGGCTGCACACGCCCTCACATATGCATGGCAGTGTAGGACAGGCTCTGTTGGACACGTGCACTTGCATATGCTCACACGCTGCACGTGCACCCTCGCGTGCACACCCAGAGACAAACAAACAGCACATATGCACTCAGTGCCACTGCCTTGGAGGCTCATGTGTGTTATTTATCCAGAACAGAGTCCATCTGTCTTCATGGCTCAGCTACGCTTGTTTACCACGCACACATTGTTAGGATGTATAATCAGCAGCTGTTCTACAAACACCTGTAGGACTCGTAGTGACGCAGCAGCTCATCATCCTCCTTCAGGAGGTGGGTGATGGTTTGACTGCGGATAAATCACAGAGAAGCTGATCCAGACTGGAGCAAAGTCACGCTGAGATTTCTGGTTCTGTTGGGTCATCAGGACAGCAGGGGGCAGCACCACTAAGAATCCCCCACTAGAGGAATGGAAAGAAAGATCTATTGACCAGCATTTCCTCTAGCAGACTGATGAAGACACACCTGAAGATACATGGATGGAT
>CM060074.1:43841219-43941219 GCA_030533445.1 Cyprinodon diabolis | reverse complement strand
GATGGATGGATGGATGATGGATGGATGGATGGATGGATGGATGATGGATGGATGGATGGGGAATGGATGATGGATGGATGATGGATGGATGGATGATGGATGGATGGATGGATGGATGGATGGATGGATGGATGGATGGATGGATGATGGATGGATGATGGATGATGGATGATGGATGGATGGATGGATGATGGATGGATGGATGGATAATGGATGATGGATGGCTGGATGGATGATGGATGGATGGATGATGGATGATGGATGGATGATGGATGGATGGATGATGGATGATGGATGGATGATGGATGATGGATGATGGATGGATGGATGGATGATGGATGGATGATGGATGATGGATGGATGGATGATGGATGGATGGATGGATGATGGATGGATGGATGGATAATGGATGATGATGGATGGATGGATGATGGATGGATGGATGATGGATGATGGATGGATGATGGATGGATGGATGATGGATGATGGATGATGGATGGATGATGGATGATGGATGGATGGATGGATGATGGATGGATGGATGGATGGATGGATGATGGATGGATGGATGATGGATGATGGATGGATGGATGATGGATGATGGATGATGGATGATGGATGGATGGATGATGGATGGATGGATGGATGGATGGATGGATGATGGATGGATGGATGGATGGATGATGGATGGATGGATGACGGATGATGGATGGATGATGGATGATGGATGATGGATGGATGATGGATGGATGGATGATGGATGGATGGATGGATGGATTATGGATGATGGATGGATGGATGATGGATGATGGATGGATGGATGATGGATGAATGGATGATGGATGGATGGATGGATGGATGGATGATGGATGGATGGATGGATGATGGATGGATGATGGATGATGGATGGATGGATGGATGATGGATGGATGGATGGATAATGGATGATGGATGGCTGGATGGATGATGGATGGATGGATGATGGATGATGGATGGATGATGGATGGATGGATGATGGATGATGGATGGATGATGGATGATGGATGATGGATGGATGGATGGATGATGGATGGATGGATGGATGGATGATGGATGGATGATGGATGATGGATGGATGGATGATGGATGGATGGATGGATGATGGATGGATGGATGGATAATGGATGATGGATGGATGGATGGATGATGGATGGATGGATGATGGATGATGGATGATGGATGGATGATGGATGGATGGATGATGGATGGATGATGGATGATGGATGGATGGATGGATGGATGATGGATGGATGGATGGATGATGGATGGATGGATGATGGATGATGGATGGATGGATGATGGATGATGGATGGATGGATGATGGATGGATGGATGGATGGATGATGGATGGATGGATGGATGATGGATGGATGGATGATGGATGATGGATGGATGATGGATGATGGATGGATGATGGATGGATGGATGATGGATGGATGGATGGATGATGGATGATGGATGATGGATGGATGGATGATGGATGATGGATGGATGGATGGATGATGGATGATGGATGATGGATGGATGATGGATGGATGGATGATGGATGGATGGATGGATGATGGATGGATGGATGATGGATGGATGATGGATTGATGGATGATGTATGATGGATAGATGGATGATGGATTGATGGATGATGGATGATGGATGGATGGATTGATGGATGATGGATGGATGGATGATGGATGGATGATGGATGGATGGATGATGGATGATGGATGGATGATGGATGGATGGATGATGGATGGATGGATGGATGATGGATGATGGATGGATGATGGATGGATGGATGGATGGATGGATGGATGGATGATGGATGGATGGATGGATGGATGGATGATGGATGGATGGATGGATGATGGATGGATGATGGATGGATGGATGGATGGATGATGGATGATGGATGGATGGATGGATGGATGGATGGATGATGGATGGATGGATGGATGGATGATGGATGGATGGATGATGGATGGATGGATGGATGGATGAATGATGGATGGATGATGGATGGATGGATGGATGATGGATGGATGGATGATGGATGATGGATGGATGGATGGATGATGGATGGATGGATGGATGGATGGATGATGGATGGATGGATGATGGATGGATGATGGATGGATGATGGATGGATGGATGATGGATGGATGGATGGATGATGGATGGATGGATGGATGGATGGACGGATGGATGGATGGATGATGGATGGATGGATGATGGATGGATGGATGGATGGATGGATGATGGATGGATGGATGATGGATGGATGATGGATGGATGGATGATGGATGGATGGATGGATGATGGATGGATGGATGATGGATGGATGGATGGATGGATGATGGATGGATGGATGGATGGATGATGGATGATGGATGGATGGATGGATGGATGGATGGATGATGGATGGATGGATGGATGGATGGATGATGGATGGATGGATGATGGATGGATGGATGAATGATGGATGGATGATGGATGGATGGATGGATGATGGATGGATGGATGATGGATGGATGATGGATGGATGGATGGATGGATGATGGATGATGGATGGATGGATGGATGATGGATGGATGGATGGATGGATGGATGATGGATGGATGGATGATGGATGGATGATGGATGGATGGATGATGGATGGATGGATGGATGATGGATGGATGGATGATGGATGATGGATGGATGGATGATGGATGGATGGATGGATGGATGGATGATGGATGGATGGATGATGGATGGATGGATGGATGATGGATGGATGATGGATGGATGATGGATGGATGGATGATGGATGGATGATGGATGGATGGATGATGGATGGATGGATGATGGATGGATGATGGATGGATGGATGATGGATGGATGGATGAGTACGTTCATCCGTTCATCTGGTTCGGCTGAAGGTCCAGCTACTTTTTCTGGCTGCTAGGTTGGAAACTGCTGAAGCAAACCAGCAGAACAGAACCAGACTGAGTTCAGGGTTCCAGCTTAAGAACATCCTGACTGACCTGATGTCTGTGCTTCTGTCTGACCTCCATCAGCCGTGTGTTTATCTCAGGAAGCATTGAAGCAGCTGCTGCAGCAGAAGGTCGCTCTCTGTCAGGGATTCATTCCATCTTTCCAGCCTCCCCTGTGATTTTCCTTCCTTCCATTCAAACCTGCTTGTTGGAGTCAGAAGTTGAACCTGATTAAACCTCTTCAGCCCATCTGGCGTCTGCTTTTAGGAGGAAAAGCTTCTCTTCTGCAGCAGTCTGCGCTGTGGAGCAGGTAATGTCCTCCATTATGGGACAAATTGCCTCGGCCCCCCGGGGGCCTTTAGGGGACGGTGCTGAAGTTCTGTCATCTGCAGGGATCCTGGACCAGAGTGAGAAGTCAGAGAAGCTGCAGATTATCTGCAGTGAGGACAGAAGCTTCTGGACTGATGATGATCAAAACAGATGATGATCTGTAAAACCGAAGAAGAAAAAGAAAAAAAAGAGAAAAGATGAAGGAAAGAGGAGATAGAAAGGAGACAATGACAAAACCGTTTCAGTCTGCTTCATCACCTGCAACGAGATGCAAAAGAACAGCACAACCGAAAGACACGGAACGAGACATGCAACAAAGCAACGCCTTGAAACTATCGCTGAAGTATTATTATTTAGTCTGACATGTTCTCTGTGTTACCTGAAGATATGAATGAGGGCTTTCTGTATGGAAGTGAATCTCTGAGTACCTGGAACCAAGCACCTCCTCTGCATCTCCTCTGCTCCTCCTCTGCTCTTCCTCTGCACCTCCTCTGCTCCTCCTCTGCTCCTCCTCTGCATCTCCTCTTCTCCTCCTCTGCTCCTCCTCTGCATCTCTTCTGCTCCTCCTCTGCTCTTCCTCTGCTCCTCCTCTGCTCTTCCTCTGCACCTCCTCTGCTCTTCCTCTGCTCTTCATCTGCATCTCTTCTGCTCCTCCTCTGCATCTCTTCTGCTCCTCCTCTGCTCTTCCTCTGCATCTCCTCTGCTCTTCCTCTGCATCTCCTCTGCTTCTCCTCTGCTCCTCCTCTGCATCTCTTCTGCTCCTCCTCTGCTCTTCCTCTGCTCCTCCTCTGCTCTTCCTCTGCACCTCCTCTGCTCTTCCTCTGCACCTCCTCTGCTCCTCCTCTGCTCTTCATCTGCATCTCTTCTGCTCCTCCTCTGCTCTTCCTCTGCATCTCCTCTGCTCCTCCTCTGCATCTCTTCTGCTCCTCCTCTGCTCCTCCTCTGCTCCTCCTCTGCTCTTCCTCTGCACCTCCTCTGCTCTTCCTCTGCTCTTCATCTGCATCTCTTCTGCTCCTCCTCTGCATCTCTTTTGCTCCTCCTCTGCTCCTCTGCATCTCTTCTGCTCCTCCTCTGCATCTCCTCTGCTCCTCCTCTGCTCCTCCTCTGCTCTTCCTCTACACCTCCTCTGCTCCTCCTCTGCTCTTCCTCTGCATCTCCTCTTTTCCTCTTCTGCTCTTCCTCTGCATCTCCTCTGCTCTTCCTCTGCTCCTCCTCTGCTCCTCTTCTGCTCTTCCTCTGCATCTCCTCTGCACCTCTTCTGCTCTTCCTCTGCATCTCCTCTGCACCTCCTCTGCTCTTCCTCTGCACCTCCTCTGCTCCTCCTCTGCTCTTCATCTGCATCTCTTCTGCTCCTCCTCTGCTCTTCCTCTGCATCTCCTCTGCTCCTCCTCTGCATCTCTTCTGCTCCTCCTCTGCTCCTCCTCTGCTCTTCCTCTGCACCTCCTCTGCTCTTCCTCTGCTCTTCATCTGCATCTCTTCTGCTCCTCCTCTGCATCTCTTTTGCTCCTCCTCTGCTCCTCTGCATCTCTTCTGCTCCTCCTCTGCTCTTCCTCTGCATCTCCTCTGCTCCTCCTCTGCTCTTCCTCTACACCTCCTCTGCTCCTCCTCTGCTCTTCCTCTGCATCTCCTCTTTTCCTCTTCTGCTCTTCCTCTGCATCTCCTCTGCTCCTCTTCTGCTCTTCCTCTGCATCTCCTCTGCACCTCCTCTGCTCCTCCTCTGCTCTTCCTCTGCTCCTCCTCTGCTCCTCCTCTGCTCCTCCTCTGCTCCTCTTCTGCTCTTCCTCTGCATCTCCTCTGCTCCTCTTCTGCTCTTCCTCTGCATCTCCTCTGCTCCTCTTCTGCTCTTCCTCTGCATCTCCTCTGCACCTCCTCTGCTCCTCCTCTGCTCCTCCTCTGCTCCTCCTCTGCTCTTCCTCTGCACCTCCTCTGCTCTTCCTCTGCTCTTCATCTGCATCTCTTCTGCTCCTCCTCTGCATCTCTTTTGCTCCTCCTCTGCTCCTCTGCATCTCTTCTGCTCCTCCTCTGCATCTCCTCTGCTCCTCCTCTGCTCCTCCTCTGCTCTTCCTCTACACCTCCTCTGCTCCTCCTCTGCTCTTCCTCTGCATCTCCTCTTTTCCTCTTCTGCTCTTCCTCTGCATCTCCTCTGCTCTTCCTCTGCTCCTCCTCTGCTCCTCTTCTGCTCTTCCTCTGCATCTCCTCTGCACCTCTTCTGCTCTTCCTCTGCATCTCCTCTGCACCTCCTCTGCTCTTCCTCTGCACCTCCTCTGCTCCTCCTCTGCTCTTCATCTGCATCTCTTCTGCTCCTCCTCTGCTCTTCCTCTGCATCTCCTCTGCTCCTCCTCTGCATCTCTTCTGCTCCTCCTCTGCTCCTCCTCTGCTCTTCCTCTGCACCTCCTCTGCTCTTCCTCTGCTCTTCATCTGCATCTCTTCTGCTCCTCCTCTGCATCTCTTTTGCTCCTCCTCTGCTCCTCTGCATCTCTTCTGCTCCTCCTCTGCTCTTCCTCTGCATCTCCTCTGCTCCTCCTCTGCTCTTCCTCTACACCTCCTCTGCTCCTCCTCTGCTCTTCCTCTGCATCTCCTCTTTTCCTCTTCTGCTCTTCCTCTGCATCTCGTCTGCTCTTCCTCTGCTCCTCCTCTGCTCCTCTTCTGCTCTTCCTCTGCATCTCCTCTGCTCCTCTTCTGCTCTTCCTCTGCATCTCCTCTGCACCTCCTCTGCTCCTCCTCTGCTCTTCCTCTGCTCCTCCTCTGCTCCTCCTCTGCATCTCTTCTGCTCCTCCTCTGCTCTTCCTCTGCATCTCTTCTGCTCCTCCTCTGCTCCTCCTCTGCTCTTCCTCTGCATCTCCTCTGCTCCTCTTCTGCTCTTCCTCTGCTCCTCCTCTGCTCTTCCTCTGCATCTCCTCTGCTCTTCCTCTGCTCCTCTTCTGCTCTTCCTCTGCATCTCCTCTGCTCCTCTTCTGCTCTTCCTTTGCATCTCCTCTACTCCTCTTCTGCTCTTCCTCTGCATCTCCTCTGCTCCTCCTCTGCATCTCCTCTGCTCCTCCTCTGCTCTTCCTCTGCTCCTCCTCTGCTCCTCCTCTGCTCTTCCTCTGCATCTCATCTGCTCCTCTTCTGCTCTTCCTTTGCATCTCCTCTGCTCCTCTTCTGCTCTTCCTCTGCATCTCCTCTGCTCCTCCTCTGCTCCTCCTCTGCTCTTCCTCTGCTCTTCCTCTGCATCTCATCTGCTCCTCTTCTGCTCTGCCTTTGCATCTCCTCTGCTCCTCTTCTGCTCTTCCTCTGCATCTCCTCTGCTCCTCCTCTGCTCCTCCTCTGCTCCTCCTCTGCTCTTCCTCTGCATCTCCTCTGCTCCTCTTCTGCTCTTCCTCTGCATCTCCTCTGCTCCTCCTCTGCATCTCCTCTGCTCCTCCTCTGCTCCTCCTCTGCTCTTCCTCTGCATCTCCTCTGCTCCTCTTCTGCTCTTCCTCTGCATCTCCTCTGCTCCTCCTCTGCATCTCCTCTGCTCTTCCTCTGCATCTCCTCTGCTCCTCTTCTGCTCTTCCTCTGCATCTCCTCTGCTCCTCCTCTGCATCTCCTCTGCTCCTCCTCTGCTCTTCCTCTGCTCCTCCTCTGCTCTTCCTCTGCATCTCCTCTGCTCCTCTTCTGCTCTTCCTTTGCATCTCCTTGGCTCCTCTTCTGCTCTTCCTCTGCATCTCCTCTGCTCCTCCTCTGCATCTCCTCTGCTCCTCTTCTGCTCTTCCTCTGCATCTTCTCTGCATCTCTTCTGCTCTTCCTCTGCATCTCCTCTGCTCCTCCTCTGCTCTTCCTCTGCATCTCTTCTGCTCCTCCTCTGCTCCTCTTCTGCTCTTCCTCTGCATCTCCTCTGCTTCTCCTCTGCTCTTCCTCTGCATCTCTTCTGCTCCTCCTCTGCTCCTCTTCTGCTCTTCCTCTGCATCTCCCCTTCTCCGCCTCTGCTCTTCCTCTGCATCTCTTCTGCTCCTCCTCTGCTCCTCTTCTGCTCTTCCTCTGCATCTCCCCTTCTCCGCCTCTGCTCTTCCTCTGCATCTCCTCTGCTCCTCCTCTGCTCCTCTTCTGCTCTTCCTCTGCATCTCCTCTGCTCCTCTTCTGCTCTTCCTCTGCATCTCCTCTGCTCCTCTTCTGCTCTTCCTCTGCATCTCTTCTGCTCTTCCTCTGCATCTCCTCTGCTCCTCCTCTGCTCCTCCTCTGCTCTTCCCCTGCTGGACGGGTCGCCATGTTCTGACTGTATCTCTAATCAGGCTTTAATGCTGGGGTCCGATAGGAGAGGGGCCCCGTTGGCCCCTGCTTCGCTGGGTTATTCTGATGTTGGCAGGTCTACCCGGGTGTCCTTTTCATCTGCACCCAGGGGGGGCCTTCTCAGCCATAAACAGCAGGATCAACAAGTTGTGGCTGCTCGGCGCGCTGACTGTTGTTTATAAGGCTGTAAAAGTCAATTAGGCTGCAGGAGACGGGCCGACCGGCACCGCTGCCTGCCAGGGGGACATTTCATTAGCAATGCATCATGGGACGGAGAAGCCCCCCCCCATTAGGAAGGGGTTTTCGATCAAGCACAACTTCTCCTCACGCATCAGCAGCTTCATCTGCTCTCTGCTCACTGACTCTTCCTCCGTCACATGTGACAGACGCTTC
Source organism: Cyprinodon diabolis (assembly GCA_030533445.1). Classification (NCBI taxonomy): domain Eukaryota; kingdom Metazoa; phylum Chordata; class Actinopteri; order Cyprinodontiformes; family Cyprinodontidae; genus Cyprinodon; species Cyprinodon diabolis. The sequence goes on along the minus strand of CM060074.1, from coordinate 43,933,240 downwards.
AGGGACTCGGTGGGACTCGGTCCACAGGTCAGACCTTCAGCAGGATCCACCGCATCCACAGGTCCAGTCGGGTTCCCCACCTCTCTGAAAGTCCTAATGAGGCCTTCCAACTCTAGACTTGGACTCTAGACTTGGACTCTAGACTTTGACTCTAGACTTTGACTCTAGACTTTGATTAGGCCATTGCAGCAACCCAAGGATGATGAGGATGATGAAGGGGATTAGGATGAGGATAGTGATGATGATGATGATGATGATGGGGATTAGGATGAGGATAATGATGATGATCTTGTTGATGATGATGATGGTGATGATGATGATGATGATGATGATGGGGATTAGGATGAGGATAATGATGATGATCTTGTTGATGATGATGATGGTGATGATGATGATGATGATGATGATGATGATGGGGATTAGGATGAGGATAATGATGATGATCTTGTTGATGATGATGATGATGATGATGGGGATTAGGATGAGGATAATGATGATGATCTTGTTGTTGATGATGATGATAATGATGATGATGGGGTTTAGGATGAGGATAATGATAATGATGATGATGATGATGATGGGGATTAGGATGAGGATAATGATGATGATCTTGTTGATGATGATGATGATGATGATGATGATGATGATGATGATGATGATGATGGGGATTAGGATGAGGATAATGATGATGATCTTGTTGATGATGATGATGATGATGATGATGGGGTTTAGGATGAGGATAATGATGATGATGATGATGATGATGATGATGATGGGGATTAGGATGAGGATAATGATGATGATCTTGTTGATGATGATGATGATGATGATGATGATGATGATGATGGGGATTAGGATGAGGATAATGATGATGATCTTGTTGATGATGATGATGATGATGATGATGATGATGATGATGATGATGGGGTTTAGGATGAGGATAATGATAATGATGATGATGATGATGATGATGATGGGGATTAGGATAATGATGATGATCTTGTTGATGATGATGATGATGATGATGATGATGATGATGATGATGATGGGGTTTAGGATGAGGATAATGATAATGATGATGATGATGATGATGGGGTTTAGGATGAGGATAATGATATTGATGATGATGATGATAATGATAATGATGATGATGATGATGATGATGATGATGGGGATTAGGATGAGGATAATGATGATGATCTTGTTGATGATGATGATGATGATGATGATGATGATGATGGGGTTTAGGATGAGGATAATGATAATGATAATGATGATGATGATGATGATGATGATGATGATGATGGGGATTAGGATGAGGATAATGATGATGATCTTGTTGATGATGATGATGATGATGATGATGATGATGATGGGGTTTAGGATGAGGATAATGATAATGATGATGATGATGATGATGGGGTTTAGGATGAGGATAATGATATTGATGATGATGATGATAATGATAATGATGATGATGATGATGATGATGATGATGATGATGGGGATTAGGATGAGGATAATGATGATGATCTTGTTGATGATGATGATGATGATGATGATGATGATGATGATGATGGGGTTTAGGATGAGGATAATGATAATGATAATGATGATGATGATGATGATGATGATGATGATGATGATGATGATGGGGATTAGGATGAGGATAATGATGATGATCTTGTTGATGATGATGATGATGATGATGATGATGATGATGATGATGATGGGGTTTAGGATGAGGATAATGATAATGATGATGATGATACTGATGATGGGGTTTAGGATGAGGATAATGATGATGATCTTGTTGATGATGATGATGATGATGATGATGATGATGATGATGATGATGATGATGGGGTTTAGGATGAGGATAATGATGATGATCTTGTTGATGATGATGATGATGATGATGATGATGATGATGGGGATTAGGATGAGGATAATGATGATGATCTTGTTGATGATGATGATGATGATGATGGGGTTTAGGATGAGGATAATGATGATGATGATGATGATGATGATGATGATGATGGGGATTAGGATGAGGATAATGATGATGATCTTGTTGATGATGATGATGATGATGATGATGATGGGGATTAGGATGAGGATAATGATGATGATGATGATGATGATGATGATGATGATGATGATGATGATGATGATGGGGTTTAGGATGAGGATAATGATAATGATGATGATGATGATAATGATAATGATGATGATGATGATGATGATGATGATGATGGGGATTAGGATGAGGATAATGATGATGATGATGATGATGATGATGATGATGATGATGATGATGATGATGATGATGGGGATTAGGATGAGGATAATGATGATGATGATGGTCACTGCGGCAGTTTAAACACATCCTCTGGATCTAGTGAGGCGATGAGGATGAAGGCTGGTTCTTCTTCTTCGCTGCGTTTTCCTGCCTTTCTGTGTTTGTTACCTTCCTGCCCTGGTTGGTGTCGCTGCCTGTAACTCTGGACCAGAACCAGAACCCCTTAATGTTGTTTTCACATGTGTTTCATAGCCTACAGCGCCCCCTGTTGACCCATCTACGTAAAACAAGGTTCTTGCTCCAAAAGGAGAGAACTTTGCAGCGATGTTTGGTTCGGCAGATGAAATCAGAGCAGTTCTGATTCTCGATTCTGGTAAATGATTCTATTCTCTTCTCGATTCTGTGAAACAATGAACTTGGTAAGTTCACGATGACATTGGTCTACCTTCTCCTGGGACGTTCTATCTCTGCCTGCCTCGGTGGAAACAAGGCAGTGAACGGGAGCTGCAGCCTCTGATCCAGCCAGGCTACCCGTCTCCTCACAGTCATCTAATTCTAACGGAGAAGGCTTCCGTTTAATGAAAAAGCATTACTTTATATTTCTGGAAATAAACTCACCTCCCCCTGATTTAAATACATGAGCGCCACCTTTCTCTGGCTCCCTGAACTGCAGAGGAACTTGGTAGCATGTTTCGTTGCATCCATTGCAATAGCTAGAATCATGTAAGAATTCCAGCTACCAGTAGTTCTAATTAAACATGCAGCGCTGGATTAACGAGGAAGGCACCCTCCCTTAATAACCCCAAAGAGAGGAAGGCAACTGGTTTATTTCCAGAAATGGCCTCTGATTTACTAGGAACCACATTAAGCTCAGCCAGTGATAGAAAACTAGCTACTTAGCACCAGAGTTTCCTTCCATGCTGGTCGTACCTTTAGCTTCTGTGCGGAAGCATCAGAAACACGGCATTCGTTAAGATCTACGCCATGTTGTGAGCGCAGGTGTTTCTGCATGTTGGAAGTATTTCCTCCCGCAGATGTTATCGCCACTTTACATCCAAACTTTCGATCGCTTTACCCGATGGGGCGCCATTTTTTTGTTTTGCTTTTCTAGACTTAGGCCTGGTCAGGTCCTGCTTGCTTAATCAATGCCGTGTGCGTAAGTTACGTAAAAAGCGTGACGTAAGTCGTGCTGCCTGGAACCGTTCAGAGAACCGTTAGGCGAGCTGCCAAACGCTGCCGTGGAATTGGAACACACAGAACCGCTTCTGAACAGGAACCGGTTTTAGATTCCAATCCCTAGATGTAGGGAGACCAGATTTGGGATTCTGAAAATAACCCTTTTTTTGGGGGGGGGTCTGAACCCGACCCGATGACGGTATGCTTCCTCCTCTCACCTGCCCGGTAAAGCAGGTGGGGGGAAGCATGGGGGCCGCGGACCCGGACCATCCCCGGAGCTCACGGCTCGATTCTGCTGCACCGAAATCCAGAACGATTTAGAAATTCCTCCCTGACATTTTTGTAGGTATGAAAAGTAGGACATGTCCAGGAAAAAGAGGACGTCTGGTGACCAGATTCTCACAGAACCTTCAGACAGGAAGTAATGGCGGAGACTCAGTGGCGTCGCTCTGAAGCGTTTGGAGGCGGATAAACAAACAGCAGGAGGAGGAAGCGCCTCTTGTTGCAGTTTAAGCAGCTGGAAGCAGAGGAGAGTTAATGGCTGGTCGCACAGAAAACGAAGCAAAAGCTGTGAATGAATGCAGAGCTGATTACACACTGAAGGGATTCCAGGCAGGCGGAGGGATTCCAGGCAGGCGGAGGGATTCCAGGCAGGCGGAGGGATTCCAGGCAGGCGGAGGGATTCCAGGCAGACGGAGGGATTCCAGGCAGGCGGAGGGATTCCAGGCAGGCGGAGGGATTCCAGGCAGGCGGAGGGATTCCAGGCAGGCGGAGGGATTCCAGGCAGACGGAGGGATTCCAGGCAGGCGGAGGGATTCCAGGCAGACGGAGGGATTCCAGGCAGGCGGAGGGATTCCAGGCAGGCGGAGGGATTCCAGGCAGGCGGAGGGATTCCAGGCAGGCGGAGGGATTCCAGGCAGGCGGAGGGATTCCATTTCTGGGCTCTGGACCGTCATTCACTTCAACTCACCGTCGGCCATTTATAATTCATAGAAATCAATTTTAGCTGCTTTGTTCTGTTTCCTGAGAACAAAGTTAGTTTTCCTCTCATTTGGTTTCCTCTTGGAGATTAGTTAGTTAATCAGTGGCCTCCACTCTGCAGCTGCTGGTTCCCCGTCTTCAGACTCTGATCTGAGATGTTTCCTAGTTCCATCGATCTTCTCCTGCTAATCAGAGAAGCCAAACAGCAGGGCGTCCTCAGCGCACCGCCCTGTGACAGGAAGGACGGTGCTTTCAGGGACCTGAAACTTCTCAAGTGAAGATTTCTGCACCTCCTTGCTGAAGGTGAGCCATGGAGCTGCTGCTGACCTTCAGGTTTTAGCATTTGCATCTTCTCCACCTGCTGCTTTGTGCTTGTTTTCTGAACTCTGCTGGATTTGAAAAATCTCATTTGCTGTGCAGGTTAAGACGCTAATGCAGCATCAGCGGCGTACACATGTCCACAAGGCTCCGCCTATCTCACAGCCATCACACACACTCCGCTCCCAGGACGAACCACAGGGAAGATGATCTTTATTTAAATCCAGTCGCCCTGTTTACTCCTAATCTCCTTCCTCAGAAAGGAGAGATTTTTCTGCACTGTTCCACTTGCTGATGTGATTTTCACCAGGAGGCTGACGGAGAGGAAGGCGGCTGTGAGGATGAAGGGATGATGAGGAAAGTGAGTCAGAAGATGGATGAGAGGTGGCAAAATGTTATCGATCCTTAAAAAAAGGAGAGAAATAAAAGCTAAACATCAGAAAAAACTGAGTTCTGTGACTCAAGCTTTTGTGTAAAGTTCCTGTTTGGCCGAAGGAGAAACGGCTGTTGAGGTCAGAGGAGATGTGACTGATAGATCAGATCTGCTAAACGGACCCAACAGGTCCGCTTCAGATGAGAAAAACTCTGGTTCAAACCGGAGGAGTTCTGCTCATTCCAGTCTGATCAGCTGAGGTTCTTAAAGGGACATCCACTGATTCAAGATCCTTGATCATGACAATGGGCCTGATCCATGGGGTAGATCTGTTCCATCTAGTTCTAGGCTGTTTGCCGTCGGAGACGTCCTGCACTAGTGATGCCCCAAAGAGTCACGTTTCACAGAAAGAAGTGAGTGAAAGAATAATCAGGATCCTGTGAGGCTGGGAGAGACTCTGCTGCTGTGAGGAATGATTGAATGTTTGCTGAATAAAGAGGCTGCAGCTCTGTTAGCACCTGCTATCCTGCAGAGGGGAAGACATGAGGCAGGAACCCTTCTAGAGCCGTTCCCCGATCGAAATGCCAGTTTAGAATGAAGAAATAAAATCTGAAGGGAGTAAAATAAAAAATCTGTTGAAGAGCAGGAAGACCAGCTTATTGTGTCGAGCTCCGAGCCAGCTCCCATGTCAGAGGATGAAGAGAGCACATCCAGTTAGTCACAGTCAGAGAAACAGGACTACACTGGAAAACAGGCCGAACAGATTGAGAGCGAAGTGCTCTGTTAGGAACATAAGGAACAATCAGATCTCTGATATCAGATGGAGCTTGGCCATTTAAGGCTTTATATGTGAGAAGGAGGATTTTAAATTCTATTCTGGATTTAACAGGAAGCCAATGAAGAGAAGCCAGGATAGGAGAGATATGATCTCTCTTTTTCATTTTCATCAGAACTCTGGCTGCAGCATTTTGGATCAGCTGAAGGCTTTTAACTACAGTTTGTGGACTTCCTGATAGTAAAGAATTACAATAGTCCAGCCTTGAAGTAACAAATGCATGGACTAGTTTCTCAGCATCACCCCTGGACAGGAGATTTCTCATTTTTGCTATATTCCTCAGATGAAAGAAGGAAATTCTAGAAACCTCTTTGATCTGGGATTTAAATGACAGGTCCTGATCAAAAACAACACCAAGATTTTTTACTTTATTATCTGAAATCAGTTTAATCCCATCCAAATGAAGTGACTGGCTAATCAGCTTCTTTTTCAGAGACTCTGGTCCAAAGACTATAACCTCTGTTTTGTCTGCATTCAGAAGCAGAAAGTTAAGAGTCATCCAGGTTTTTATGTCTTCAGACATGCCTGTAATCTATGTAATGGGTTAGCTTCATCTGGATTATAGACAGATATAGCTGGGTATCATCAGCATAACAGTGGAAATTAATCCCATGCTGTCTAATAACTCTACCAATTGGGAGCATGTATAAAGTAAAGAGAATTGGTCCTAGCACTGATCCCTGTGGTACTCCACAGGTAACCTTTGAGCGTGTTGAAGATCTATCATTAACATGAACAAACTGAATTCGATCAGATAGATAAGATTTAAACCAGTCTAGAGCTGTTCCTTTAATTCCAACAAAATATTCAAGTCTTTCTAAAAGAATATTCTGATCAACTGGATCAAATGCAGCACTAAGATCCAACAGGACGAGCACAGATACAAGTCCATTATCTGAGGCCATGAGAATATCATTAGTGACTTTCACCAGAGCTGTTTCAGTGCTATGATGAGCTCTAAAGCCAGACTGAAACTCTTCAAAAAGTTCATTATGGTGGAAGTGATTGCACACTTGTTTGGCAACTACTTTCTCAATAATTTTAGATAAGAAAGGAAGATTGGATATAGGTCTATAATTAACCAAGTCATCTGGGTCAAGAGACGGTTTCTTAAGCAGAGGTTTAATTCCAGCAACCTTAAAAGCTTTAGGTACACATCCCTGTAACAGAGATAGATTAATCACATCTAAAATGGAGGAGGAGATCAAAGGGAATACCTCCTTAAATAACCTGGTTGGAACTGGATCTGGTTGCTCAGTGGGGCAGTAGGTAGCACTGCTGCCATGCCTGAGCATGTGATGGTTCTCTCTGGGTACTCCAGCTTCCTCCCATAGTCGCAAAACATGACTGTTAGGTTTATTGGCGTCTCTAAATTCTCCTTAGATGTGAGTGTGTGTGTGAATGGTTGTCTGTCTTGTTTGTGTCTATGTTGCCCTGTCCAGGGTGGACCCCGCCTCTCGCCCGTAGACAGATGGAGGTAGGCACCAGCACCCCTTGCTACCCCAGCTGGGATAAGCGTGACGGAAAATAGATGGAGGGATGGATCGATGGAACTGGATCTAACATCCAAGTTGAAGGCTTAGATGAAGTCAATAGTTTTGCTAAATCTGAAAGTTCAACTGGATCAAAGCAGTCTAAACCCGGTTTAATGATGAATAGGGGTCCCTATATCCTCCATCAGTCTAAGCCTATAGCAGCATAACTACTAGAACGACTAGGAGTTTGCCTAATATATGCTCACATAATCCTCTTGCTGCAGCCAGGTTTCTGTAAGGCAACATAAATCAATGTGATTATCAGAAATCAAGTCATTAACTAGCAAACTTTTTGAATTAAGAGATCTTAAGTCTTAACATAAACTTCGTATGGGGAATTTTTTGATCATTCTGCATATCCAAATAGAAAAGCAAATAACCTAGGAACTGTCAGCCCAAATTACATTATTTGATAGCTAACACTGTCTGGTTTCTGAATATATAAATTCAAACTGGGTGAGTAGAACACAGACCAAGCTGCATCAGTTCTAACATGACTCAAAGTTGTTGTTTTTTATTCTCTGAAATTAAAGGTGCTTTTTGAACAGCAGTAATAAAGACATGATTGAGAAAAGGCAGAGCTCATTGTATTAAATCTTTTACATCATGTTAACCATAAATGCAGAATATTTCAGACCTCTAGCTACAAAAGTTCCAGAGCGGTTTGGCTTTGAACTGTTGGTGTCACCAGTGTCTCCAAATGTGCCAAATGCTTTTATTATGTTTTGCTTTACTATTTGACCCACAGAATAACACTGAGGCATTTTGATGGCCACAAAACATTTATGAAACAAGTTTTTTCCACTTTTTTTCACAATCAATGTATATAACCAAATGTAGAATTTTTACACCTATAATAACATAAAAATCTATAAAAGATAGTGAAACTGCTGCTTTTCAAGCTAAAAAAACCCTGTGCCTTTGCTGACATGGGAATAAATTAGCATTCAAACTTCAAAAAATAGGACCATTGCTATCATTGAGCTTGGAGCTGCTCCAGCCACAGCTGGCTGTGTCTCTCTAATGCAAACCTGTTTACATGGTTCCCCTTTAAATACCCGGCACACATCGGCTCATTGGAAACCTTATTTCATTGGCTACAAAGCCCAACAGCCCACATGGTCTGAACCAATACCAGCAGAGAATACTAACGTGTCAAAGAACCAGACCAAACATGGCGGCTAACAACCGAGGAAATAAGTATTAGAAATACATATTAGCAAGATGCTGAGAATAAGCTATGACCAGCTAATTTGCTGATGTCAACAACTGGACATTATGGGTGATTTTCTCATCATGGAATATTCTTATTACTAATCTGCTGGATTAATTTTAATCTGCGGATGCTTGTGGAAGAATGGAGTATAAACAATAAAGATTGGATTTATAAAATGGCTTCTGGACGCTGCTTTGTTTGTTTACATTTTGTTTACATCTGTGTTAATTGTGCTTTAATGCTCACTGTGTCCATAAAATGATCTTGGTGGTTGATTGTGGAGAATCTAAGCTTTCCAATGACGTCTAACACGTCTATATTGGTAAAGATTTTACGGGTGGAATTTTATGCTAACGCCACTTAACATCCACTGGTGGTTTTAATGAGGTAAACCACATTAAACTTTTTCCCCAATTGGAGTTATTTTAATCTTAATTAGATTATCATGATTTACTCCTTTGCTAATGTATTAGATTTTGCTCGTGGGCAAGACACTGTGTGGATGGAGTAAAGAGTGGGTAACAGTAGAGAAGCTGCAGAGAGGTCTGTTAAACTACAACTGTGTTTCGTGGTCTGCACCCTGGGGGGTCAGGGTTTTGGAGGACTAATACATTTGGCCTCAACATTAAAGAGGAATGAAAGCAAACAAAGCTCTGATATCAGAAAGTATTTCTGATTAGCAGAGATCGACGGTGAAATATGGGAATCGGATCAGAAGTGAAAACATGGAGCGGTGTGTCCCTGGTCCCTGTTCTTTGTAATCCAGGTTCTTACGTCTTTCAGACCTTTAATCCCTGTCATCTGATGGATGGACAGAAGTAGCTCAGTATCATCAGCAAACAGTAGAAACTTCTCCCATGCAGTTTGATAACTGGACCTAGAGGAAGCGTATCTAGATGAACAGAATGGGCCCGAGGACTGATCCCAGTGGGACGCCCTGGAGGCCCAGGGACCTTCATCCACCTGTTCTCTGAATCTTTGGAGCAGGAATGAGGCTAACGAGGCTCACAGGAAGGGAAAGGAGACTACTCCTTTATCATGGTGCTCATTGGTGACCTTCAGGTGACTCACATGCCGTAACGCTTCACTCTGATTGGTCAATGCTTCTGGTTGCTGCCCAGCTGGTAAAACATGTGAGCTCCATCAGCCTTGGTTTGGTTGTCTTTATAGGAAGTCCTTCAGTAGGTTTCTAGTTACGCCACCTGCAGGATGCTCCTGGATGATCACCCACCTTTACTTATGCTGTTACTGATGGTCAATGTGCTGTGGCTCCGCCCACCATCAGACCCTGCCTGATCAGCTGAGTTCCTCACAACCATCCATTATTCCGTCTCTGATGTGCTGGCTCCTCGTTGTCTTCACAATCAGTTGTTTTTTCTTAAAGACAAAAGTTTTCCTCCCATTCTGACGGTTTGGATCGATCCGTCCTCTGCACCACCCGCCAGCCTCCTCCACCGGGCTGAACCATTAAACTCTGCATGGGGGGATTAAGGCCCCCTGAATTCATGCTGACCTATCCTTCTTTCCTCCACCCGACTCTCTGTCCTCCTGTAGAATCAATACTCGGCTCCCTCTCCGCCTGTCTGGCTTCTCCCATGGCCCCTCGTCCTTCAGCCAGAGACCTTCAGCGCTTCTCACAGGAGGAAAAGGCCAATTAGCGCTCTGACATCAGAGCTGATGCGTCTGCTCGCTCTGTGGGACTTTCTATTCGATTGATTTCTCGACACAAACCGCAGCAAACATTGAGAGTTAGGAAAGATGTTGGTGTGAAGCGTCCCATCTAACCGCGCCGAGTCAATACTCCCTCTGGGAGAGAGGCAATACGTCTCTGGGAGAGAAGCAATACTCCCTCTGGGAGAGAAGCAATACGTCTCTGGGAGAGAAGCAATACTCCCTCTGGGAGAGAGGCAATACTCCCTAATGGCAAAGCTCTTTTCTTCCTACTTCTTTCTCTGCTCTTTGTTTTTCCAGGTCTTTCTGAACTTGGTCTGTTTACATATTTCAATTTCTCCAGCAGCGAAGAAAACCCAAACAGAACCAGCAACGTAGAAAAACGTAAAGAGGAGGAGAACAAGCCGCAGGTTGAAGGATCCATGATCTGTGGTGGAAATAAATGGAGCTTTCTGCTCCTGAATGGGTTAAATAAAGGAAAACCATCAGAGCAAGAACCTGCTGGGAATCATTTCTTAAAGGTTCCTTCAGACTACATGGTTCCTCTGAAGGAAGGATGAAGGTGCCTTCAACCTTTACAGTTCTCCTGCTAAACTCTCATAATCCTCACCGAAATTTCTATCAAAGAGCTGGAGGACAGCAGAGGTCCTCAGCTCTGGTCCTCGGGGCCCGCATTAGGTTCTAGATGGTCTCCTGCCTCCAGACACCTTAAAGGAATGAGTGGTTAGCATCCCTGGGAGACTGCTGTGGAGGAAATGGGATCAGGTGATCCAGGTGTGCAGAGACTGAAACATGGTGGGCAGTGGACCCTGGGGACCTGGAGAGAAGTCCTCTGCTCCACAGCTCCAACATGGAGGATGCCGAGTCAGCGAGTCTTCCAGAAGATGACGGCTTCAAACCTCCAAGTCTGACTCTTTCCTCAGATTCTCAGCCTTCCTGCAGGAAGAGCATCAAACATCTATAAAACACGGCTCTAGATCACAGATGTTTATGATGCTGCAGCTCGAGCTCCGTCCTGTCCTCAAACCAGCACACATGCTCACCTACAGCGCCCTCTGCTGGCCCAGCGGATAGGGCATTGAACTGAGAAGGTTGCAAGGGCACGGTTCAATCCCCACAGCCTGCCACTGGGTCCCTGAGCAAGACCCTTAACCCCACACTGCTCTCTGGGCGACGCACAATGGCAGCCTACTGTTCCCCCGGGGGGAGCTCACAGGTCCTGGCAGCTCACCGTGTTTTCTTCAATGCTCTGAGAGCGATGTGATTGGCTACCAACCCTCCCTGATTTCCCTTCAGCTGCTGCAGTGACTCGGTGTGACTCGGTGTGACTCGGTGTCGCTGGTTGTGTTCAGGTTCTGTTAGCATGTCAGACCAACATTCAGCCAATCAGAGCAGAGCTGCTGTTTGCACAGTAGCCATTCAGGTCCAGCGCAGGAACTGATGAAGGAGGAGGTCCTTCCATCCTGGAAGCAGCTGATCAACCATCAGGTCCAACTTTCACGCACCTCTGGTTCTATAGTGGGAGCTGAGTTGGTTCTGCTTCTGTTTTCCTGGTTTTGTTCACGGCTCTGAGCCTCTGAGCTGCAGTCTGACCCCACCAGCTGCTCCCACTGCTGACCTCTGACCCCTCATGTTTCCATGGTAACAGGCTGACCTGATGACTGTTTATTTCTGCTTCTGCTGCTCAGTTGTGTGGTTCTGGTTCCAGAAGTAGTTTTAGGTCTGATGCTGCTGGAAAAAAGAAGCTTTGGAAAATAAAATAGAAATAAGATGGAGACGGATTTCAGACCGTCAGACCTCAGTTCTCCTGGGCAGGTTAAGCCCCGCCCCCCAGGATGGTGTTCTGCCTCCTTCATACTCTGCAGCATTAATTGTTGTGCAGGAACCCAGAGGATGATGGATGGCTGAGTGGGCGGCTGAGTTATGGAAATGAGCTGCAGCTGAGCTCTGGAAGTCGTCCACCCACCAGGAAAATGAAGAGTTTGACTGTTTTCATTCTCAGAGTTTTACTTACTGTTGCTGTGGCTCATTTAGAGGGAAATAATTGACTCATAAAGACGGATGCAGGAAGGTGAGCAAAGGAAGCAGGGAGGGGAGCAGCAGTCGGCGTCCTGATCTGCAGCTTTGACTCCAGGAAAGAGGAGCAATGCTGCTGATGTTCAACCAAACTGAGCTTTCATTGCCTTTCAGCAGAGTCTCTGCTGCTCCTATTGATCAGGATGAAAAGGCCTAAAAACACACAGTTAGCTGAAGATGGCTTCAGCAGAAAGACCTCCTCCTGTTCCCCATGATGGGAAGCAGAGCTTCATCGTCTGCTCTTAGTTCTGTCCTTCGCTTTAATCCTGTAGAACCAGCAGGAAATGACGGCTGGTCAGACGAACATCATCATTCTTCTGAAGCTGGTTCCTCTTTGGCCTCTCAGACGTCTTTCTTTTCTTCCACCTTTTATTGTCATTCCACTGTTCAGAGCAACCAAAGCGGTGGGCGGCCATCGTGCGGCGCCCAGGGAGCAGAGGGGCAGTCTGTGGGAGTGGGACTCAAACTCAGAACGTCTGGATTCCAAGCTCTATGCCATAACCACTAGGCCACCACTCCCCATATCTAGCTAGAGCTAGTAGATAAAACATAGATCTAGATCTGGTAGATAAACAGCTTTAGATCTGGAAGATAAGAACATAGATCTATATGTGGTAGATAGCTGATTCTAGTTTTCTTCCTGGAATCTTTTGGCTGCAGAATCAGATCAGTTCTTCTTTCCTGGTTCTTAAATTTCCATTTTTTTCCAGTTTGGTTTCAGGAACCAGACCATTGACGGTCACCTGCTACACCCTGTGTGCTGGCGGTCTGGATGCTCTAGTTCTACGGTCAGACTTCCTGCTGCTTTTCAGTTGTCTAAGTAATTCTCTTTTGGTTTAGTTTTTTTGTTATATTTCAGCAGTCTTTAGTTGCTCTCTGCTGCCCCCTTCTGCCCGTCTCCTTTCCCCAGCTCCCTTCTAGTCCCTTCCATCCACGCCTGCTCCCTATCAGCTGATTAGCCCAGTCTCCCAATGCAGTTCTTCAGAGCTGGTTCCTGTTGTTTCTTTGTGTCTAATTTTTTGGTTTCCAGTAATTTGCTTCTGTTGCCTTTGGGATTTCCATCAAACCTACAAGAATCATATCTGCGTCCTCATCGCTGCCTTTGGGTCCTCAACCAACCTCCAGCCATACCTGGACAATCTGCATTTTTCTCTAAGATGAATTAAAATACTTTAAGAGGAATTAAAATATTTGAGGCAGAAACTGAGCAGATTTTTATTCATCTTTCTGTGTGTGTGTGTGTGTGTGGGTGTGTGTGTGTGGGGGGGGTCCTTTGGAAGTTTGCTGGTTTTGTTTTAGTTTGGCTGCAGACTGGGACTGAATAATCAGCTTATCTTCTCAGAAATGTTCCTGCCATATTTCTGATTGCATCTCCAGTAATCTGCATCATGATGCTTCAGTCAACATCGATTAACAGGAACGTTTGTTTGCAAACGGAACCAGGGGGAATTATTAAAGCTGCTCATCATAAAGGAACATTTTCCTGCCTGAACGATGATCTATAAACACTCAGCGTCCATGATGGCGTTCTTCTATCCGGAAGTAACGATCAAAGCACCTTTTTCAGATCTACAGTGATCATAGCAGCAGCTTTAGTGCCCCCCCTCCCACTGTGAGGTTTAGTTTCTATCGACCCTCTCATCGCCCTCTCACGCAGACTCACACGCACGGCTGCTTCCTGCCTGGCGGCGGCCCAGAGCTGCGTGTGAGGAGGGCACCCGCCATGAGGAAAGATGGAGGAAGGAAGAAAGGAAACCCAAACGGAGGAACGAAGCTGCAGCGCTTCAGGGGGGGCGCCGATCAATACTCACCCACATCCAGCCCTCCCACTCAGCCGCTGCTGCTGCGCCTCCTTCCTGACCTCCGCCTCCGACATGGAAAAAAGTTTCTCCTTGTTTTCACAGTCAGAGTTTCCAACATGTTTGTTTAAAAGCTTTTTGTTAGAACTGGAACATATAGAAAAAAACATTCATGTCCACCATGTCCACCATGTCCACCATGTCCACCATGTCCCTGGAGAAGGTTTTGCTCCATCCAGGTGGCGACGGCTTATGTGTTCCTTAGTGATCCAGACCTTTTTTTTTTTTAGACATTTTTTGCTAAATGTTTTTACCTGTGAATCTTTAAACAATTTTGAGCTCAGAAACAGGCTGATACTTTGCTGCCTGGGAGGAGAAGCTGATCCAGATGTGGTCCAGCTCTATGTCCTGCAGCTCTATGTCTAATCAGCAGAGCAGAGGAGCTGAGCTGCTGCTCTGATCAGACCAGCATCCTGCCTTCCTCTCCTCACCTGCTTGGAGCATCGAGTCTGACTGTCGGTTCTAATGGTTCTCAGATTAGAACCGTCGGTTCTAATGGTTCTCAGATTAGAACCGTCGGTTCTAATGGTTCTCAGATTAGAACTGTTGGTGTCCTGATGGGTAAAGTACCTAACCCGAATGCAGAACACTCGGAGGCAGGAGAAAAGTTCAAAAGGTTTATTAAAGAAATGTAAAATAATTAAACAGGGAGACTGATCTGGATTTGGTTAACCGCTGATCAGGAGATGTGCAGGGCTGCAGAGAGGGGGGAACCTTGTGGGTCCAGAGGCCGTTGACAGGCAAAGGGCTGAGGGCTAGCAGAGCTGAGTGCAGGTTGGCTGACTCCTGATGAGCTCTCTCTCTCTCCTGAGAGCTGGGTTGAGACGATCAGAGTGCAGGCTGGCTGACTCCAGGTTTGGTTCTCTCTCTCTCGAGAGAGAGAGAGGTGAGCACAAGCCCTCAGGAAGGGATCCTTGGTGCCCTCTGGTGGGCAAGCCTCCGGATCCCAACAGTTGGTTCTAATGGTTCTCAGATTAGAACTGTTGGTTCCCCGTTGCTGGAAATGCTTTGCTTTGTTGGGAAATGAAGAGAATGATCCACAGGATCAGATTTTTGATGCTCATTCGTTTTCCTTCATGTTTAAAATCCAAACTTGAATAATCCAGAGATTTTCCAGTGATAAATGTATTTCTACATGCTAATCTACATCTATAGAATAATTGGCATCTGTCAGAATATATAAAGGGAGGATTTATGTCTTTATGACAGAATTTAAAGGATATTAAGAGCAGAAGAAAACAAAATGACCCTTTTTTTCTGCATGTAACCCTCAATCAGAGGAATTCATGCACTCTTTTAATCCCCATTAACTGGGGATGGAATAGATGGATCCTCCCACAGAACCAGGGAGGATAAGGAGCACCTCTCTCTGTCCTCCTTCTCCTCTAAGTGACTCTAATAGGTCTCTCAGGTTGCATGATTACCCTTGACCTCCTCCATCCAGATGATCCTCCTCTGAAATGCCCCCCCCCCCCCCCCCCCCCCCCCCCCCCCCCCGGTCAGTCACCGCTGCAGCGCTGCTCATTTATCTGGGCTCTCAGGAATCAGTTCCTCCAGTTCAGTGGTTTTCAGTAGCTGTGGAAACACCTTATCCAGGCCTGCTGCTTGGCACTTCAGCAGGGAGCAGGATGGCGGTGCTGTGATTGCTAAGTGGGAGGTGCAGGTGGAGGCTGGGGTTGGAGGTGCTGTTTCCGGGGGGAGGCGAGCGCTTGGGGAAGAGGAGATGGACATGGGGGGAGGTGAATCGTGGGGTGAATGTGAGAAATCCTTCATGGCCTCCTTGTCAGCCAGACAAGGAGGAGGTGAACAGAAAGTTCTCCGTCTTTTAAAAGCTCCGTCTGACGAGTGTTTCTTCAGACTCATTGTTCTGGTTACATCATCAACATCTGATCCAAACATGTTTATCAATTCATTTATTCTGACGGTGAATCTAGATTCAGTGATTCTAAGTCAGCAGAAACAGGAGAGCATTAAACAGATTCAGGTAGAAACGGTTAAAGGACAGAGCGTGATGTCACAGCCACACCTGATCCACCTGGCTGAACCGCTTCCTAAAGGGAGGAGACCCAGGAGGTTCTGTTTGAGTGGAGGAGAACCAGGAGGTTCTGTCTGAGAGGAGAAGAACCAGGAGGTTCTGTCTGAGAGGAGGAGAACCAGGAGGTTCTGTCTGAGAGAAGGAGAACCAGGAGGTTCTGTCTGAGAGGAGGAGAACCAGGAGGTTCTGTTTGAGTGGAGGAGAACCAGGAGGTTCTGTCTGAGAGAAGGAGAACCAGGAGGTTCTGTTTGAGTGGAGGAGAACGTTCTGTTTGAGTGGAGGAGAACCAGGAGGTTCTGTTTGAGTGGAGGAGAACCAGGAGGTTCTGTCTGAGAGGAGGAGAACCAGGAGGTTCTGTCTGAGAGAAGGAGAACCAGGAGGTTCTGTCTGAGAGGAGGAGAACCAGGAGGTTCTGTCTTGAGTGGAGGAGAACCAGGAGGTTCTGTCTGAGAGAAGGAGAACCAGGAGGTTCTGTTTGAGTGGAGGAGAACCAGGAGGTTCTGTCTGAGAGGAGGAGAACCAGGAGGTTCTGTTTGAGTGGAGGAGAACCAGGAGGTTCTGTCTGAGAGAAGGAGAACCAGGAGGTTCTGTTTGAGTGGAGGAGAACCAGGAGGTTCTGTCTGAGAGGAGGAGAACCAGGAGGTTCTGTCTGAGAGGAGGAGAACCAGGAGGTTCTGTTTGAGTGGAGGAGAACCAGGAGGTTCTGTCTGAGAGAAGGAGAACCAGGAGGTTCTGTCTGAGAGGAGAAGAACCAGGAGGTTCTGTCTGAGAGGAGGAGAACCAGGAGGTTCTGTCTGAGAGGAGGAGAACCAGGAGGTTCTGTCTGAGAGGAGGAGAACCAGGAGGTTCTGTCTGAGAGGAGGAGAACCAGGAGGTTCTGTTTGAGTGGAGGAGAACCAGGAGGTTCTGTCTGAGAGGAGGAGAACCAGGAGGTTCTGTCTGAGTGGAGGAGAACCAGGAGGTTCTGTCTGAGAGGAGGAGAACCAGGAGGTTCTGTTTGAGTGGAGGAGAACCAGGAGGTTCTGTCTGAGAGGAGGAGAACCAGGAGGTTCTGTTTGAGTGGAGGAGAACCAGGAGGTTCTGTCTGAGAGGAGAAGAACCAGGAGGTTCTGTCTGAGAGAAGGAGAACCAGGAGGTTCTGTTTGAGAGGAGGAGAACCAGGAGGTTCTGTTTGAGTGGAGGAGAACCAGGAGGTTCTGTCTGAGAGGAGGAGAACCAGGAGGTTCTGTCTGAGAGAAGGAGAACCAGGAGGTTCTGTCTGAGAGGAGGAGAACCAGGAGGTTCTGTTTGAGTGAAGGAGAACCAGGAGGTTCTGTCTGAGAGGAGGTGAACCAGGAGGTTCTGTCTGAGAGAAGGAGAACCAGGAGGTTCTGTCTGAGAGGAGGAGAACCAGGAGGTTCTGTTTGAGTGGAGGAGAACCAGGAGGTTCTGTCTGAGAGAAGGAGAACCAGGAGGTTCTGTTTGAGTGGAGGAGAACCAGGAGGTTCTGTCTGAGAGGAGGAGAACCAGGAGGTTCTGTTTGAGTGGAGGAGAACCAGGAGGTTCTGTCTGAGAGAAGGAGAACCAGGAGGTTCTGTTTGAGTGGAGGAGAACCAGGAGGTTCTGTCTGAGAGGAGAAGAACCAGGAGGTTCTGTCTGAGAGGAGGAGAACCAGGAGGTTCTGTCTGAGAGAAGGAGAACCAGGAGGTTCTGTTTGAGTGGAGGAGAACCATGAGGTTCTGTCTGAGAGGAGGAGAACCCGGAGGTTCTGTTTGAGTGGAGGAGAACCAGGAGGTTCTGTCTGAGAGAAGGAGAACCAGGAGGTTCTGTTTGAGTGGAGGAGAACCAGGAGGTTCTGTCTGAGAGAAGGAGAACCAGGAGGTTCTGTTTGAGAGGAGGAGAACCAGGAGGTTCTGTCTGAGAGAAGGAGAACCAGGAGGTTCTGTTTGAGAGGAGGAGAACCAGGAGGTTCTTTTTAGGAGAAGGATACCCAGGAGGTTCTGTTTGAGTGGAGGAGAACCAGGAGGTTCTGTATGAGAGGAGGAGAACCAGGAGGTTCTGTTTGAGTGGAGGAGAACCAGGAGGTTCTGTCTGAGAGGAGGAGAACCAGGAGGTTCTGTTTGAGTGGAGGAGAACCAGGAGGATCTGTTTGAGTGGAGGAGAACCAGGAGGTTCTGTCTGAGATGAGGAGAACCAGGAGGTTCTGTCTGAGAGGAGGAGAACCAGGAGGTTCTGTTTGAGTGGAGGAGAACCAGGAGGTTATGTCTGAGAGAAGGAGAACCAGGAGGTTCTTTTTAGGAGAAGGAGACCTAGGAGGTTCTGTTTGAGTGTAGGAGAACCAGGAGGTTCTTTTTAGGAGAAGGATACCCAGGAGGTTCTGTTTGAGTGGAGGAGAACCAGGAGGCTCTGTAGAGGTGAGGAGAACTAGGAGGTTCTTTCTAAGAGGAGGAGACAGAACCTCCTGTCAGCGGTTGGTTCCAGCAGAGTTTCTCCTCACTGTTTCTCCTCTCCTCCTCTATCAGGGGTATTAATATTAATGGAACGGGTGGAATGTTGCCTTTGGAAGCTCTTCATCATGATGGGAGTCAGAGCGACACGCACTTCTCTGCCTGCTGCCTGCTTCATTTGCCCTGATTGGTTCTGGTCCCTGATTGGTTCTGGTCCCTGACTGGTTCTGGTCCCTGATTGGTTCTGTTCCCTGATCTGTTCTGTTCCCTGATTGGTTCTGGTCCCTGATTGGTTCTGTTCCCTGATTGATTCTGTTCCCTGATTGGTTCTGGTCCCTGATTGGGTCTGGTCCCTGATTGGTTCTGGTCCCTGATTGGGTCTGGTCCCTGATTGGGTCTGGTCCCTGATTGGTTCTGTTCCCTGATTGGTTCTGGTCCCTGATTGGGTCTGTACCCTGATTGGTTCTGGTCCCTGGTTGGTTCTGGACCCTGATTGGTTCTAGTCCCTGATTGGTTCTGGTCCCTGATTGGTTCTGGTCCCTGATTGGTTCTGGACACTGATTGGTTCTGGTCCCTGATTGGTTCTGTTCCCTGATTGGTTCTAGTCCCTGATTGGTACTTGTCCCTGATTGGTTCTGGTCCCTGATTGGGTCTGTTCTCTGATTGGTTCTGGTCCCTGATTGGGTCTGGTCCCTGATTGGTTCTGGTTCCTGATTGGTTCTGGTCCCTGATTGGGTCTGGTCCCTGATTGGTTCTGGTCCCTGATTGGGTCTGGTCCCTGATTGGTTCTAGTCCCTGAATGGTTCTGGTCCCTGATATATAGACCTATATCCAATCTTCCTTTCTTATCCAAAATTCTTGAGAAAGTAGTTGCCAAACAAGTTTGCGACCACTTACACCATAATGAACTTTTTGAAGAGTTTCAGTCTGGCTTTAGAGCTCATCATAGCACTGAAACAGCTCTGGTGAAAGTCACTAATGATATTCTCATGGCCTCAGATAATGGACTTGTATCTGTGCTCGTCCTGTTGGATCTTAGTGCTGCATTTGATACAGTTGATCATAATATTCTTTTAGAAAGACTTGAATATTTTGTTGGAATTAAAGGAACAGCACTAGACTGGTTTAAATCTTATCTATCTGATCGAATTCAGTTTGTTTATGTTAATGATAGATCTTCAACACGCTCAAAGGTTACCTGTGGAGTACCACAGGGATCAGTGCTAGGACCAATTCTCTTTACTTTATACATGCTCCCAATCGGTAGAGTTATTAGACAGCATGGGATTAATTTCCACTGTTATGCTGATGATACCCAGCTATATCTGTCTATAATCCAGATGAAGCTAACCCATTACATAGATTACAGGCATGTCTTGAAGACATAAAAACCTGGATGACTCTTAACTTTCTGCTTCTGAATGCAGACAAAACAGAAGTTATAGTCTTTGGACCAGAGTCTCTGAAAAAGAAGCTGATTAGCCAGTCACTTCATTTGGATGGGATTAAACTGATTTCAGATAATAAAGTAAAAAATCTTGGTGTTATTTTTGATCAGGACCTGTCATTTAAATCCCAGATCAAAGAGGTTTCTAGAATTTCCTTCTTTCATCTGAGGAACATTGCAAAAATTAGAAATCTCCTGTCCAGGGGTGATGCTGAGAAACTAGTCCATGCATTTTTACTTCAAGGCTGGACTATTGTAATTCTTTACTATCAGGAAGTCCACAAACTGTAGTTAAAAGCCTTCAGCTGATCCAAAATGCTGCAGCCAGAGTTCTGATGAAAATGAAAAAGAGAGATCATATCTCTCCTATCCTGGCTTCTCTTCATTGGCTTCCTGTTAAATCAAGAATAGAATTTAAAATCCTCCTTCTCACATATAAAGCCTTAAATGGCCAAGCTCCATCTGATATCAGAGATCTGATTGTTCCTTATGTTCCTAACAGAGCACTTCACTCTCAATCTGCAGGTTTACTAGTGGTTCCTAGAATTTCTAAAAGTAGAATGGGAGGCAGATCTTTTAGTTATCAGGCTCCTCTCCTGTGGAACCAACTACCAGTTTTAGTCCGTGAGGCAGACACTCTGTCTACTTTTAAGGCTAGGCTTAAAACTTTCCTTTTTGATAAAGCTTATAGTTAGGGTGGCTCAGGTTATCCTGAGCTATCTCTATAGTTATGCTGCTATAGGCTTAGACTTTTGGAGGACATAGGGACCCCCATTTCATCTTTCTGCTTCATTCTCTCTCTGTTCTCCTATTCTGCAGAATCTATTAGTTCAATCTCTAACCTTCTGCTCTCTCTGCTTTTCCTCAGAGTAGCTTTGCCTCGTCTGTTCCTGTTTGGCTGTGACGTCATCCAGGAAAGAAACATCAGCTGTGCTGCTTCCATCAACACCCTTGTTTGTAGATGTTGGAGATCGGCCTGTTTTCCAGTGTGGTCCTGTTTCTCTGGCCGTGGCTGGGTGGATGTGCTCTCTTCATCCTCTGGCATGGGAGCTGCCTTGGAGCTCGTCTGCCTGGCTGTGTGTTTCCTGGACGGGGCCGCCTTTTACAGCTGCTTTTTGTATCTCTGCTTCTGTCTCCTTGAACCCCAGTGGGCCTCAGCAGATGGCCGCTCACACTGAGCCTGGTTCTGCTGGAGGTTTCTTCCTGTTAAAAGGGAGTTTTTCCTCTCCACTGTCGCTGCAAGCATGCTTAGTGTGAGGGATTGTATTTGAGTCAATGAGTCAATGCAATCAACTGGTTTTCCTTAGATAGAAAACTTTGTATCAATTTGACTGTATGATCTGGTGAACTGTAAAGTGCCTTGAGATGACATGTGTTGTGAATTTGGCGCTATATAAATAAACTGAATTGAATTGAAATTGAATTGATTGGGTCTGTTCCCTGATTGGTTCTGGTCCCTGATTGGGTCTGGTCCCTGATTGGTTCTAGGCCCTGATTGGTTCTGGTCCCTGATTGGGTCTGGTCCCTGATTGGTTCTGGTCCCTGATTGGTTCTGTTTCCTGATTGTGTCTGTTTCCTGATTGTGTCTGTTCCCCGATTGGTTCTGGTCCCTGACTGGGTCTGGTCCCTGATTGGTTCTGGTCCCTGATTGGTTCTGGTCCCTGATTGGGTCTGGTCCCTGATTGGTTGGTCCCTGATTGGTTGGTCCCTGATTGGGTCTGTTCCCCGATTGGGTCTGTTCCCTGATTGGTTCTGGTCCCTGACTGGGTCTGGTCCCTGATTGGTTTTGGTCCCTGATTGGTTCTGGTCCCTGATTGGGTCTGGTCCCTGATTGGTTCTGGTCCCTGATTGGGTCTGTTCCCTGATTGGTTCTGGTCCCTGATTGGTTCTGGTCCCTGATTGGGTCTGGTCCCTGATTGGTTGTGGTCCCTGATTGGGTCTGGTCCCTGACTGGGTCTGGTCCCTGATTGGTTCTGGTCCCTGATTGGGTCTGGTCCCTGACTGGTTCTGGTCCCTAGACCGGTTCTGGTCCCTGATTGGTTCTGGTCCCTGATTGGGTCTGGTCCCTGACTGGTTCTGGTCCCTGATTGGTTCTGGTCCCTGATTGGTTCTGGTCCCTGACCTGGTCTGGTCCCTGATTGGGTCTGGTCCCTGACTGGTTCTGGTCCCTGATTGGTTCTGGTCCCTGACCTGGTCTGGTGCCTGATTGGGTCTGGTCCCTGACTGGTTCTGGTCCCTGACTGGTTCTGGTCCGTGATTGGTTCTAGTCCCTGATTGGTTTTGGTCCCTGATTGGGTCTGGTCCCTGATTGGTTCTGGTCCCTGATTGGGTCTGGTCCCTGATTGGTTCTGGTCCCTGATTGGTTCTGGTCCCTGATTGGGTCTGGTCCCTGGCTGGGTCTGGTCCCTGATTGGTTTTGGTCCCTGATTGGTTTTGGTCCCTGATTGGTTCTGGTCCCTGATTGGGTCTGGTCCCTGATTGGTTCTGTTCCCTGATTGGGTCTGTTCCCTGATTGGGTCTGGTCCCTGATTGGTTCTGGTCCCTGATTGGGTCTGTTCCCTGATTGGTTCTGGTCCCTGATTGGTTCTGGTCCCTGATTGGGTCTGGTCCCTGATTGGTTGTGGTCCCTGATTGGGTCTGGTCCCTGACTGGATCTTGTCCCTGATTGGTTCTGGTCCCTGATTGGGTCTGGTCCCTGACTGGTTCTGGTCCCTAGACTGGTTCTGGTCCCTGATTGGTTCTGGTCCCTGATTGGGTCTGGTCCCTGACTGGTTCTGGTCCCTGACTGGTTCTGGTCCGTGATTGGTTCTGGTCCCTTATTGGGTCTGGTCCCTGACTGGTTCTGGTCCGTGATTGGTTCTAGTCCCTGATTGGTTCTGGTCCCTGATTGGTTCTGGTCCCTAATTGGTTCTGGTCCCTGATTGGGTCTGATCCCTGATTGGTTCTGGTCCCTGACTGGTTCTGGTCCCTGACTGGTTCTGGTCCCTTATTGGTTCCTGTCCCTGATTGGGTCTGGTCCCTGACTGGTTCTGGTCCCTGATTGGTTCTGGTCCCTGATTGGGTCTGGTCCCTGACCGGGTCTGGTCCCTTATTGGTTCTGGTCCCTGATTGGTTCTGGTCCCTGATTGGGTCTGGTCCCTGACTGGTTCTGGTCCCTGATGGGTTCCTGTCCCTGATTGGGTCTGGTCCCTGACTGGTTCTGGTCCCTGACTGGTTCTGGTCCCTGACCTGGTCTGGTCCCTAATTGGGTCTGGTCCCTGACTGGTTCTGGTCCATGACTGGTTCTGGTCCGTGATTGGTTCTAGTCCCTGATTGGTTCTGGTCCCTGATTGGGTCTGGTCCCTGACTGGGTCTGGTCCCTGATTGGTTCTGGTCCCTGATTGGGTCTGGTCCCTGATTGGTTCTGGTCCCTAATTGGGTCTGGTCCCTGACTGGGTCTGGTCCCTGATTGGTTCTGGTCCCTGATTGGTTCTGGTCCCTGATTGGGTCTGGTCCCTGATTGGTTCTGGTCCCTGATTGGTTTTGGTCCCTGATTGGGTTTGGTCCCTGACTGGGTCTGGTCCCTGATTGGTTCTGGTCCCTGATTGGTTCTGGTCCCTGACTGGGTCTGGTCCCTGATTGGTTCTGGTCCCTGATTGGTTCTGGTCCCTGATTGGGTCTGGTCCCTGATTGGTTCTGGGCCCTGATTGGTTCTGGTCCCTGACTGGTTCTGGTCCCTGATTGGTTCCTGTCCCTGATTGGGTCTGGTCCCTGATTGGGTCTGGTCCCTGACTGGTTCTGGGCCCTGATTGGGTCTGGTCCCTGACTGGTTCTGGTCCCTGATTGGTTCATGTCCCTGATTGGGTCTGTTCCCTTATTGGGTCTGGTCCCTGACCGGTTCTGGTCCCTGATTGGTTCTGGTCCCTGATTGGGTCTGGTCCCTGATTGGTTCTGATCCCTGATTGGTTCTGGTCCCTGACTGGTTCTGGTCCCTGACTGGTTCTGGTCCCTGATTGGGTCTATGTTCCTTTAAAGATGGTTGTATCTCTGAGGACCTTCTCTGCTCATTCTTCAGTGTATCCATGTTGTCTCCATGCTGCAGTCTGCTGCGGTGCTGGGTGGCAGTAGGATGGATCCTTTTGCTCTTTGATGCTATAATGTTCAGGAAGCGTTTCTGATGAACTGTGTTCTGTTCCCAGCGTGCCCCCCCGGATCCTACAAGATGTCCTCCAGACAGCAGGAGTGTTTTCCTTGTCCTGCCAATAGCGTGGCGGAGGAGGAAGGATCTGTGGTGTGTGTGTGCGAAGAAGACCACTTCCGGACTCCTCTGGACAGCCCCTCTGCCCCCTGCACACGTAAGGACATCACAATCTATATGTGCTCATCTATATAGATCCATGTCTCATCCAGGTTGATGGTTCTGGTTGTAAATTTATCTCATCTGATTCCATTTTTTCCCCAAAGATCCATTTCTGATTGACTCGTCCTTCACCCCCTGTCCTCTCCTCCTCCTCCTCCTCCTCCTCCTCCTCCTCTCTTCTTCACCTCAGCCATTACTCCCTCACCTTCCTCAGCTCTATATCTGATTTATTCTGTCCTCTACCTCTCCTTCACCTCTCCTCATTTTTAAGTGTCAGTAGATCGAAACCATCGGGTTTGAGCAGCGCCGACCCAATCAGGAATCAGTCAGAAAGAGACAAAGAAACACATGAAGATCTGCAGCTCAGGCCTGAAAGCTCCTGCAGCTCAGGATGTGACTCCATCTCCTCCATCCAGTTCATGGACACCTCCTCTTCCCCGTGTCCAGCGCTGAGAACCCATGTCCCAGTGATGGATGGCAGCCCAACCGTTTGCTTTCATGGATCAAAAGAAAGAGAAAACCAAAGAAACAAAAACAATAACCCCAGGAAGGGGGTGTGTCCTACAGACACCCAGTTATTACATCACCTATGAAGATTATTGAATGTTATGCAGAGCTGTGTGGATCTGTAGCTGCAGCTTAGTGATTAATATTCATGTTTTTCTGAACCCCAGAATCCAAACACCTGATCTTTATGCGCATAAGTCTCCTTGTTTAGAAATAGTTTAGAAGGAGAATGTGCTCAATAGCAGGCGTGAGTGGCCCCAGACTCACCCTGCAGAGCCCAGGACCGACACAAAGGCCGCACAGGGCCAGACTCACCCTGCAGACCGACACAAAGGCCGCACAGGGCCAGACTCACCTCGCTACGGTGCAAAGGGGATGCATCCCAGGATGGGTGGTAAAGGACTGGTCTTCTGCCAGAGAGCGTGCTCAGATGACCCAGACCAGGTTTTAAAAGGATGACAAGTAGCGAAACAACACCAATAATGAAATACTAGAAATCTAACAGCTGCAGAACAAAAACCATCAATTCTCAGAATAGAGGACCCACTTTTTGAAGCAGATAGGAAGTAAGATTTCTTCAAAACATTTATTACGAAAGTGGATCTGCAGGTTTGGGGTTAGGGCGTCTAAGGCAGGAATAGTTCAGTTCAGTCCGTCCCCAGAGGATGACTTAGACCCGGAGGTCTCTGAGAAGTTTGGATGATTTTCATCTAAGTGCTCCCAGCTGTGATGCCAGCTCTGCTGGATTAAAGGCAGAAGACAGACTTCAGTTATTAGAGTGACTTAATGAAGTCAGAATGTCCAGCTGGGATCAAACCGCTGACAGAAGATGTCAAGAAACAGGACAGAAGGACCCTGTTTTCAAAGTGAGATAGAGGGTCTGATCATTTATTTTAACCGAGTGGGCTGTGGATGCGTGGCAGCTGCGGCTAGGACGTCAATAACTGGAAGCTCTCCTTAAACAGTTCAGTCCATCGTCAGAGGGCGAGGTAGGATCCAGCCGGGGGGGCTGCCAGCGAGATGCAGCGGGCGCCGCCCAGAGTCTTCCAGATGCCGGAGAACATGCGGGAGTCAGAACCAGGTCAGGGAAAAAGATCTGAACAGGAAGCCTCAGACTTTGTTTCCATGTTTGAAACGTCTTCCAGTCCACTGGATGTTTTTGAATTTTCTGGAATGACTGACCTGGATGACTAATAGACAGGCAGCAACTGGGAAGGGTTGTTTCTTTTTAGGGTGTTTTTACAAAGTCCTTAGAGCCCTTCTCAACTCTGTATTCTCCTTCGGAACACATTTTTTCATTGTACCTTAAGGGAAAAGACTTAAAAAAAAACACAAACCATCAATTATCTGGAATTACTTCTCTTCCGCCATCTTTTTTCATTTTTCCTCAAGGGAATAAATACAGGAAAGAATAAATCCGAGTCCCCTTGGCTAACCTTTTTTTTCCTTAAGGGAATAAAATCCTTCGGCTCTACTGGTTTCATCTTTCCTTAAGGGAAAGACAAGAAAATTACAAACCTAAAATTAGCCAGAAGTTTCAGAAAGCCATCTTTCGTGTCCGCAGGCAGACAGGGAATAAAACTACTTCTCTTTCCGTTCTCCAATCAACTGCTCGCATAGAACCCAGCCCACATTTACTTCTTCAGACGTTCTACACGTTAGCTAGAAGAAGAAAAATCCACTCTGATCCACTCAGGTGGAGCATCTGAGCAAAATGTTTGAGTTTAACAGAGAAACGTCTCCATGATTCAGTGAAAGCCGACTGGGCGAGCAGTGATGGACGGCGGTGGCAGAGATACGTTTGGCTTCTATGGCCCTAAATAAGCTTTTATGATGTTTTAAAGTTTATTCTTGAGACCAGAAGGAAACTGACTTCCTGTGAGCTGAGATTTTCCTAAAATGTAGACCATACTCTGGACCAAAGCGGAGGGTTGGAACTAGATCCTGAGGTTCAGCCTCTAGTATCTCCTGCTCCATCACCAAATAGCAGGAACACATTTTTCTCCTGACTTTTGGTTCCTTTGAAACATCTAAGAACATCGAAGTTGGTCTTAGGAAATAAAATCTGGTTATGATTTTGGATCTAAAGCCAAATAGATCATAAAACAGACAGAACCTCAGAGAAGTTTTTCCTATCTGCCTTTAAAATGAAGGATTATATGAAGGGAAATGATGTAAAAAATGTTTAGAACTTGTTACTTCTGGACGGTTCTGATGACTTTAAGGACGCAATAGAACCTGCTGGTTCACAGGAAAAACCAGCAGAAAGAAGCAAGTGGATCAGAAGATCTGAACGGGAGACCCGATGGACAGGCACCGAGGACAGATGTCCTCCAGTCCAGCAGATAAGAAACATGTTGGATCAGAAAGTTTCCTGCAGTTCTTCTTCCGTCTTCCTGTCAGCAGCTGCATACCTTTATTCCTGCGGGACGGTGGAGGACGCATCCCTGCTGCAGATGATTCAGCCAAGCACACAGCATCCAAAGAGGACAGGGGGACAGAGTCCACAGAAGTCCTGTCATCCAGTCCAGCCAGGAAGTGTAGAGGCTCAGTGCGTTTGGGCTCTCCAGCTCTGTCAGGCTGGTAAAGGTTCTGCTCAGAGTAACCACGGTCAGAGATGGAGGCTGAAGACCAGGTGTTCCTAAAGCTTCCAGGGTCCAGATCTGCTCACTGGAGCAGGACGCCATCAGAGTCTGAGAGGAAACATCTAACGGTTGGAAAGCAAATCAAATGATTCCAGCTGCTCTGGTTCTACGTTCTTCAGATGTTCTTCAAACATGTTTACCATTTGATTGTTATTGTCTGAGGTGTTTCTGCACAGATCATCTCCTTCCTGGAGAAGGAGGAGCTCTGATGATTCTGTGTTTGTTCATCCAGTTTAACTCCGTCAGAACTTTCTTCAGCCAGATGTTGTGGATGTTGACATCTGATCTCCTGCAGAGGTCCATCCTACTGCGGCTTCATCTGATGCAGATCAGGGTTGTTCTTTATGTTTATTTTCAGGGTCCTTCTGCAGCTCCACCTCAGACTGTGGGCTGAGGTGATGGAGCTGAGGTGATGGAGCAAGCGGTGCTGCTGAGACGTTACATCCAATCATAGCTCAGCTCTCAGAAGGTGAAAGAACTAACGCCGACCTCTGTCCTCCTGCAGGGCCGCCCTCCCCACCCAGAGACCTGGTGTTCTCCCTCAGGCAGTCCTCCCTGGTCCTGGACTGGGCCCCGCCCTCGGACACCGGGGGCCGCGTGGACCTGACCTACAGCGTGGGCTGCCAGCGCTGCATGGCGGCGCGCTGCGAGCCCTGCGGGCCCAGCGTGGGCTTTGTTCCTCAGCAGGTGGGCCTGATGGAGCGGACGGTGACGGTGGTCAACCTGCTGCCCAACACCAACTACTCCTTCATGGTGGAGGCGCTGAACGGCGTGTCAGAGCTGCAGCCCAGCAAAAGGTTCTACACCCAGGTCAACGTGTCCACCAGTCAGCCCGGTGAGTCCCTGTTCAGCCAGGAACCAGAACCAAACAGGTTCCTCCAAAAAGGAGGAAACCAAGAAGCACAGCAGAGGTTCTGATTAGGAGTCCAGTACCGACCGTTTGGACTTCTGTCAGAATTCCTGCAGAATATTCAGACTCTCTGTGAAAAGTTCTGCGGGAATGGAGTCACTGGACTCAGAACCAGATCTTCATTTGGTTCCTGTGATGTGAGGAAGAGGAGGGAGGGGAGGGAGTTCCATCAGCCCCAGGGTGGACTGGACCTGCTCAACCAGCAGCACCAGGGGTCCGAATGCAGGCAGAATCAAGCCGTCAGCCTGCGTTCGGACCCACATCCTGATGCTGACAAATATATTTGGAGGCTTCTGGTTCAGACAGGCTAAGTGACACCAGCAGGGTTCTGGTCCGGTTCTGTCTCAGGTTCTGGTCCGTTATTAGACCTCAGCTCCGACCGACCCGACCATCCTAATCAAGTTCAGCACCTTGAAAGGAATTGAAGCTTCCTCTCAGAACCTCCCAGGAGAACCAGTCTGATCTATGGGACCAGGTTGTCCCAATCACTGTGGAGATGCTGGCTGGTTATTATGGGGTGTTAGTCTGCATGTCCTCCAGCTGATTGGACCAGACTTCCTGAGGATTCTTCTGATCCATGGACCACAGCCTGAGCATCTGGTCCATCAGAGATGTTCTCCAACCTGACCTGGAGCTCATCAGGCTGATGGACCAAGAAGCAGCAGATCAGGACAAGATTTAGGGAAAAAAAACGGTTCCATGTAGAAAACAGCACAGGTTCTACAGGTTCTACCTACAGCTGATCTCTAAAGTGAAGTCCTGAGCAGGTCCTTCTGTCACCGAAGAACCAAATTAGGAAGTTCTGCAAAACATTTCCAAACGTGTCTGAATCATTGAATCGGTCAGTTTGATTCTTTGATTCCATTCTGGAGGTTAACTTCCTCCTGGAACAGCTTGAAGGTTCTGATTCATGACCCCAAAACACCAGCTGGACCACAAACCTTGGACTGACAGAGGAGGTCCTTTAACGGATGGGAGCTGGGAACCAGAACGATCATCCAGATCTAGCTCCTGCTTCAACCTTCTCCCACCTTCTAAAGAACCAGTCTCTGCAGTTTTGATCCGGGGTCTTAGAGAACAGGACCACGAAACCCGGCGAATATGATAGAAAGACCCGTATCGCTAGAACAAAGCTAGGAGGCTTCCAGAACCTGCTGGGGTCCCTCGGACCTTGTTCAGGACCTTTAGGTCAGTGGTTTTTGGGTCTTCTGGTGTCCTCTTTGGTTCTGTCTACGTCTGGGATCCAAAGGGTTCTGAAGCTGAAGCTGAAAAAGAACCAAGATCCTGCTGCAGGTTTGCGTCTGTTTGTCAGGTTCTGCAGGCAGGAGGTCAGTGGTTCTCCAACATGTGGAAGGATCTAGGTTTCATGATATTTTGTTTCTGCTGGGTCAGTGTTGGTTCTTCCTCGGTCCAATGGAACAGGTCAGCAATGAGGCGACAGAGGTTCTGGTTCTGAACCAGGAAACCATGAAAAGGCAGCAACCTTTATATCATAGGAGGGATTGGAGCTCATACCTTCCTTCATCCCCTTCCAGATCAGCATCTGGTTACTACCTTCTGCCTTTCTCTGCTCCTCTGATCTCTGCTGCTTTCCATTATTTCCTTCCTCATTTCCTGTCAAATCTTCCATTATTTCCTTCCTCATTTCCTGTCAAATCTTCCATTATTTCCTTCTTCATTTCCTGTCAAATCTTCCATTATTTCCTTCCTCATTTCCTATCAAATCTTCCATTATTTACTTCCTCATTTCCTGTCAAATCTTCGATTATTTCCTTCCTCATTTCCTATCAAATCTTCTATTATTTACTTCCTCATTTCCCATCACATCCTCTATTATTTCCTTCCTCATTTCCTGTCCAATCTTCCATTATTTCCTTCCTCATTTCTAGTCAAATCTTCCATTGTTTCCTTCCTCATTTCCCGTTACGTCTTCCATTATTTCCTTCCTCATTCTACTTAAATCTTCCATTATTTCCTTCCTCATTTCTCATCACATCTAACATTATTTCCTTCTTCGTTTCCCATCGTATATTCCATTGTTTCCTTCCTCATTTCCCATTACATCTTCCATTATTTCCTTCCTCATTTCCTGTCAAATCTTCCATTATTTCCTTCCTCATTTCCTATCAAATCTTCCATTATTTACTTCCTCATTTCCTGTCACATTTGCCATTGTTTCCTTCCTCATTTCCCGTTACATCCTCCATTATTTCCTTCCTCATTTCCCGTTACATCTTCCATTATTTCCTTCCTCATTTCCCGTTACATCTTCCATTATTTCCTTCCTCATTTCCCGTTACATCTTCCAATATTTCCTTCCTCATTTCCCGTTACATCTTCCAATATTTCCTTCCTCATTTCCTGTCAAATCTTCCATTATTTCCTTCCTCATTTCCTATCAAATCTTCCATTATTTACTTCCTTATTTCCTATCAAATCTTCCATTATTTACTTCCTCATTTCCTGTCACATGTTCCATTATTTACTTCCTCATTTCCCATTACATATTCCATTAATTACTTTCTCATTTCCTGTCGCATCTTCTATTGTTTACTTCCTCATTTCCCATCACATCCTCTATTATTTCCTTCCTCATTTCCTGTCAAATCTTCCATTATTTCCTTCCTCATTTCTAGTCAAATCTTCCATTGTTTCCTTCCTCATTTCCCGTTACATCTTCCATTATTTCCTTCCTCATTCTACTTAAATCTTCCATTATTTCCTTCCTCATTTCTCATCACATCTTCCATTATTTCCTTCCTCATTTCTAGTCAAATCTTCCATTATTTCCTTCCTCATTCTACTTAAATCTTCCATTATTTCCTTCCTCATTTCTAGTCAAATCTTCCATTGTTTCCTTCCTCATTTCCCGTTACATCTTCCATTATTTCCTTCCTCATTTCCCGTTACATCTTCCATTATTTCCTTCCTCATTTCTTATCAAATCTCCCATTATTTCCTTCTTCATTTCCCATCGTATATTCCATTGTTTCCTTCCTCATTTCCCATTACATCTTCCATTATTTCCTTCCTCATTTCTTATCAAATCTTCCATTATTTCCTTCCTCATTTCCTGTCAAATCTTCCATTATTTCCTTCCTCATTTCCTATCAAATCTTCCATTATTTACTTCCTCATTTCCTGTCACATTTTTCATTGTTTCCTTCCTCATTTACGTTACATCCTCCATTATTTCCTTCCTCATTTCCCGTTACATCTTCCATTATTTCCTTCCTCATTTCCCGTTACATCTTCCATTATTTCCTTCCTCATTTCCCGTTACATCTTCCAATATTTCCTTCCTCATTTCCTGTCAAATCTTCCATTATTTCCTTCCTCATTTCCTATCAAATCTTCCATTATTTACTTCCTCATTTCCTATCAAATCTTCCATTATTTACTTCCTCATTTCCTGTCACATGTTCCATTATTTACTTCCTCATTTCCCATTACATCTTCCATTAATTACTTTCTCATTTCCTGTCGCATCTTCTATTGTTTACTTCCTCATTTCCCATCACATCCTCTATTATTTCCTTCCTCATTTCCTGTCAAATCTTCCATTATTTCCTTCCTCATTTCTAGTCAAATCTTCCATTATTTCCTTCCTCATTTCCCGTTACATCTTCCATTATTTCCTTCCTCATTTCTCATCACATCTAACATTATTACCTTCTTCATTTCCCATCGTATATTCCATTGTTTCCTTCCTCATTTCACATTACATCTTCCATTATTTACTTTCTCATTTCCTGTCGCATCTTCTATTGTTTCCTTCCTCATTTCCTATCAAATCTTCCATTATTTACTTCCTCATTTCCTATCAAATCTTCCATTATTTCCTTCCTCATTCTACTTAAATCTTCCATTATTTCCTTCCTTGTTTCTCATCACATCTTCCATTATTTCCTTCCTCATTTCTAGTCAAATCTTCCATTGTTTCCTTCCTCATTTCCCTTTACATCTTCCATTATTTCCTTCCTCATTTCCCGTTACATCTTCCATTATTTCCTTCCTCATTTCTTATCAAATCTCCCATTATTTCCTTCTTCATTTCCCATCGTATATTCCATTGTTTCCTTCCTCATTTCCCATTACATCTTCCATTATTTCCTTCCTCATTTCTTATCAAATCTTCCATTATTTCCTTCCTCATTTCCTGTCAAATCTTCCATTATTTCCTTCCTCATTTCCTATCAAATCTTCCATTATTTACTTCCTCATTTCCTGTCACATTTGCCATTGTTTCCTTCCTCATTTCCCGTTACATCCTCCATTATTTCCTTCCTCATTTCCCGTTACATCTTCCATTATTTCCTTCCTCATTTCCCGTTACATCTTCCATTATTTCCTTCCTCATTTCCCGTTACATCTTCCAATATTTCCTTCCTCATTTCCCGTTACATCTTCCAATATTTCCTTCCTCATTTCCTGTCAAATCTTCCATTATTTCCTTCCTCATTTCCTATCAAATCTTCCATTATTTACTTCCTTATTTCCTATCAAATCTTCCATTATTTACTTCCTCATTTCCTGTCACATGTTCCATTATTTACTTCCTCATTTCCCATTACATATTCCATTAATTACTTTCTCATTTCCTGTCGCATCTTCTATTGTTTACTTCCTCATTTCCCATCACATCCTCTATTATTTCCTTCCTCATTTCCTGTCAAATCTTCCATTATTTCCTTCCTCATTTCTAGTCAAATCTTCCATTGTTTCCTTCCTCATTTCCCGTTACATCTTCCATTATTTCCTTCCTCATTTCCCATCGTATATTCCATTGTTTCCTTCCTCACAGCTTCTCTCTCTTTATCGCCATCATATTCTTAAAGAATAATTTCTCTCGTCTCGTCCAGCAGGTTGTTTTTCTTCCCTCCAATCCTGTTAGTTGTGGTTGGGTGTATTTCTAAGGGATTTTTTCTAAACACATTGATTCACTAGGGTCACTTCCAATCCACAGAGTTCTGGTCCCTGCCTTAAATCCAGCAGGGTGCATAAAGCAAGCGGAGTTCTTTCCATCGTTAATAGAGGAAGTGGTTCCTCCATTTCAGACCAGCTTTTATCAGGAGCTTCCAGGCCACCGGGGAAAGAGGGGAGATTTTCCACAGTGAGAATGTGAAGAAGAACAGGGGGTCGGTTCGGCATTAAGCTCCTGGGGCAGCCGGGGATTAGTGATGCATGAGTAGAGGCACGCTCCAAACACGCTCAGTCCCCCCGCCACCCCCACCCCACCCTCCCAGAATAAAGGGCTGCTGGAGGTGGAGGTTAGGATTACTGATGGAGCCTCTGGGTGTTTAAACCCGGGAACAGGAAACCTTCAGCCCAAACGCTCAGATTAGGAGGAACACCAGATAAAGACCAACCTTTTCTGTCAGCAGGTCCTGACCTCCGTCCTCATGGAGGAACTCCAGCTGAGCTCCAGTCAGACGCTCCAACCTTCAGATGGGAAAGCTGCAGGCAGCGAGGTCCTCCTGCTCTGCTGTCTTTCATCTGGTTCTCCTGTAACAAGGAGGTGGAGAACCTCCAGGTTCTGCTTCTCATCTCTTGGATCAGTCTGATTCTGACATGCTGGAACAACTCAGGCTCTGATTGGAGGAGACAGTCTGGGAGACAGTCCATCCAACCCTCCCTCCTCTGGAGAACAGAGGCTAAGCTTTAGATCTGCTGCCTTCAGGAGAAACCTTCTGACTTTAGCTGAGAAGCTCCAAACATTCTGACCCCTCCAGACCTCCAGGCAGCAGGTTGAGGATTCCACCTCTGAGGAGGCTGGAGGTCTAAGCCATTAATTGATTGGATCAAAGGTTCCCGGTACGGATCCAGATTGATCTGATTCAGAACCAGACATCTGGATTCTTCACCAGTGTCTGTGGAGCAGACCAGTCCAGGAGCTTCTCCTCCTCTTCCTCACTCAGGGATCTGGAAGGTGGTTTCCATCGCCCGGGAGATCTCAGGAGATCCTTTTCTCCATCACAGAGGAGGAGATATTCAACCATGATCCACCTCCTACCATCACAGAGCTGGTTCCTGACAACATACCGGATGCTCCAACAAACACCGGAAGATCTGATCCATCGGATCCATGATGGCCATCCCAGAACATCTGAGCCCGGAGAACTGACTGCTCCTCTGAGGAGAACACCAGGCTTCTCTCCTTCATAGAGATCCACGCTGTGAGATGTTCTACCAGCTGGTGGTGGATGATGGTTCTGGAAGCAGAGCTGTCTGAAGCAGCAGAGATCGCTGATGTTCCTCCATGGATGATGGAGGTCAGGAGGGAGAAGAATGAAGACAGGAAGATGATGTTTGTGGTCAGAGACGATGGAGAAGTTCTGATGGTTCTAACTGGACCTGCATCAGCCCTGTTTCTCTCTCTGACAGGTCATTCCAGAGCTAATTAGCCCTGATTTAATTAGCAGTTCAGCTGAGGGGGCGGAGCCTGGGGCTCCCAGCCTGTCATCTGTTGGCAGAAGCAAAGCGCTGCTGTTCTGTCAGTAATGAGGTTGTTTGTTCAGTGAGTGGAGTCATTACAGAACATTTCATTAGCAACGCTTCATTCACCAGGGATCAAGGAGACACTTTGGTTCAGAAGAACTTTAGAGCAAACATTCCAGCTGCTCCATGGAGTCCTCCTCCTGAGCCTCATGGCCGTTCCTCACCTTCACCACCATCTCTACCTGTTAACTCTTCCTCCTCCTCTTCCTCTGCAGCTCCATCTCTGGTCAGCGAGCTGCGAGCGGAGAAGATCGAGGAGAAGAGCGTAACGCTGGTGTGGAGAGAGCCCTCCTACCCCAACAGCAGCCGTACCGAGTATGAAGTCAAGTACTACGAGAAGGTAAAGAGCTGCAGAACCTTTCTGGTTCCCAGCAGAACCTTTGGTTCCATGCACTTACCTGTAAGGCGTCTCAAAAACGACGCTTTAAATTCTGCTCTGCAGAGCGAAAAACAGAAATACACAAATAGACAGGATATGAAGCTATGAAGATGTTAAACCTCCTGGATGAGCGGCAGCAGGAAGTTAAAGGGTTAAACTGTTCTGTTAAAACTTAACCAGCTGATCTACGGCGCCAGATGATATAAACTGGTTCACATCTGGATCTCTGACAGGTTAGAAAGGATGAAAAAAAAACAAAGTCCAAATCTACAGCTGAATTTCTACACCAACACACTCTCTCTGATCTTGCTATATGTAGTGAGGACCATGCGTTGACTGCCAGTGATTTTCAGCCCTTTCTTCGCCCTAACCCTAAAAATAACCCTAAGCAGAGCATTCCTCACTCCTGAACCAACCGTTAGCAGATTAGCTACCTCTTAGCTTAGCTCTTATCTTAGCTCGTATCTTAGCTCTTATCTTAGCTTAGCTCTTAGCTTAGCTCTTATCTTCTTAGCTGTTATCTTAAGTCTTAGTTTAGCTCTTAGCTTAACTCTTAGCTTAGCCCTTAGCTTAGCTCTTAGCCTACCTCTTAGCTTAGCTCTTATCTTAGCTTGTATCTTATCTTAGCTCTTAGCTTAGCTCTTAGCCTAACTCTTAGCTTAGCCCTTAGCTTAGCTCTTATCTTAGCTCTTATCTTAGCTGTTATCTTAGCTCTTAGCTTAGCTCTTAGCTTAGCTCTTAGCTTAAATCTTAGCTTAGCTCTTATCTTAGCTCTTAGCTTAGCTCGTATCTTATCTTAGCTCTTAGCCTAACTCTTAGCTTAGCTCTTATCTTAGCTGTTATCTTAGCTCTTAGCTTAGCTCTTAGCTTAACTCTTAGCTTAGCCCTTAGCTAAACTCTTAGCTTAGCCCTTAGCTTAGCTCTTATCTTAGCTTAGCTCCTGGCTTAGCCATGTCTGTGTGGATGCTCGGCGTCGGTGAGCAGAGAGATAGCTTCTGCTAGAGGACGGGTTCATATGGAGGGAGGATATTTTTCCCCAAATTACGTCATAAAGGGCAGAATTTTCTAAAGGAAATATGGCTGTAGGCTCAGCCAGCAGCACACATGCACCTGTGGGAGGTCCGACAGTGCGGCCATGTTGTTTGTGCAAATGATTATTGGTTCATTGATTTGCTAACCCTAAAGCCTGAGATACACTGTGTGATATTTTCAATTGTTGCTTGCAGCCCGACTCAAATTGTCGGAATCAGTTGCTCGGGCTAAAGATCAGAGCTCGTGATGCATGTCCTCTGTTGAACCACTATTAAAGTGTTTACATGACCTTAAAGCTTGGATGTCTTTAAATTTTCTGAATTTTAATGAAGAAAAGACAGAAGTCATGGTCTTTGGTGGCACATCTGTGACCCCCCCCCTAGTTGATCTCGGTTCTCTAACGCAATATTGTAAACCGATTGTAAGAAATCTCGGGGTAAAAGTGGACTCAGACCTTAAATTTCACAGCCAGATAAAAGCTGTAGTGAAATCTAGCTTTTTCCAGCTAAGGCAGCTGGCAAAGATCAAACCAGTCCTTCAGAGACGGCACTTTGAGACAGTAATCCACGCCTTTAGGACCACTCGGCTGGATTACTGTAATGCACTTTATGTGGGGATTGCTGGGTCCTCAATTGCTCGTCTTCAACTGGTTCAAAATGCTGCTGCACGTCTTTTAACTGGCACACGCAAGTACGAGCACATTTCACATATTTTAGCTTCACTCCACTGGCTGCCCATCCATTTTAGGATTCATTTTAAAATTCTTTTATTTACTTTTAAAGCCTTGAATGGCCTTGCCCCAATTTACCTCTCTAAGCTTCTGCACCCCTACACTCCCAGCCGATCTCTCAGGTCAGCTGATCAGCTGCTCCTGACGGTGCCTAAAGCAAGGCTTAAGCTCAGAGGGGATCGAGCGTTTTCTGTTGCAGCTCCAAAACTCTGGAACGGATTGCCGCTGCACATTAGACAGGCCACCTCTCTGTCTCATTTTAAAACTCTTCTTAAAACCCACCTCTTTTCTTTGGCTTTTAACACCATGTAGAGTGTTGATTTTATGTACACATGTTGATTTTATGTACACATGCATATTTTTATCCTGTGCGGGCAGTGCTTTTATTTTATTTTATTTTATTTACTTTTATTTATTTTAGTTATTTTATCTTTTTGTGCAGCACTTTGGAAACCTTGTGTTTATTTAAACCGTGCTATATAAATAAAGTGGAGTGGATTGGATGTCCTCATACTGTAGGAACCGGCGCTCAGACCTCCAAAAGGTCGGGGAACAATCCTGACATGCAACAGAATAAATAGAGCTAGTACTAGTAAGAACTAGTAAGAATGCGTGATGTGAAAATCTCTGAGGAAATAGTTCTCAGTCTGGTAATTTCTCCGCTTCAACACGCGATTAACTTACAAACCACAACCAAAATATCAAACAGGTTTATTTTCTTGCAACCCTACATTTCTCATCAGGAGCCCATGTGTTATGATCCCTGATCCCCAAAATTGTTGAATAACTGACAGTCATCTAAAAAAAAACAAAAATCCTACATTTTATGCCTGACCTACAGAACGCCCAGTCTGTAGGGATACCCACACAGTTTGCTAGTAAGAAGCTTAAGATAAGGAGTTAGGAGCTAGGAACAGGAGCTAGGAACAATTCAATTCAATTCAGTTTATTTATATAGCGCCAAATTCACAACACATGTCATCTCAAGGCACTTTACAGTTCAACCAGATCATACAGTCAAATTGATACAAAGTTTTCTATCTAAGGAAAACCAGCTGATTGCACCGACTCATTGACTCTTCAGCAATCCCTCACACTAAGCATGCTTGTAGCGACAGTGGAGAGGAAAAACTCCCTTTGAACAGGAAGAAACCTCCAACAGAACCAGGCTCAGTGTGAGCGGCCATCTGCCGAGGCCGACTGGGGTTCAAGGAGACAGAAGCAGACATAGAAAAAGAAGCATAGATACAAAAGGCAACTGTCAACAAGCTCCACAGGCGGCCCCGTCCAGGAAACACACAGCCAGGCAGACGAGCTCCGAGCCAGCTCCCATGTCAGAGGATGAAGAGAGCACATCCACTTAGTCACAGTCAGAGAAACAGGACTACACTGGAAAACAGGCCAAGCTCCAACATCTAGAAACAAAGGTGTTGATGGCAGCAGCACAGCTGATATTTCTCTCCAGGATGGAGTCACAGCCAAACAGGAACAGACCAGATGAAGCTACTATGAGAAAAAGCAGAGAGAGCAGAACGTTAGAGATTGAACTAACAGATTCTGCAGAGTGGGAGAATAGAGATAGAATGAAGCAGAATGATGAAAAAGGGGTCCCTATGTCCTCCAACAGTCTAAGCCTATAGCAGCAGAACTATAGAGATAGATCAGGATAACCTGAGCCACCCTAACTATAAGCTTTATCAAAAAGGAAAGTTTTAAGCCTAGCCTTAAAAGTAGACAGGGTGTCTGCCTCACGGACTAAAACTGGTAGTTGGTTCCACAGGAGAGGAGCCTGAGAACTAAAAGATCTGCCTCCCATTCTACTTTTAGAAGTTCTAGGAACCACTAGTAAACCTGCAGATTGAGAGCGAAGTGCTCTGTTAGGAACATAAGGAACAATCAGATCTCTGATATCAGATGGAGCTTGGCCATTTAAGGCTTTATATGTGAGAAGGAGGATTTTAAATTCTATTCTTGATTTAACAGGAAGCCAATGAAGAGAAGCCAGGATAGGAGAGATATGATCTCTCTTTTTCATTTTCATCAGAACTCTGGCTGCAGCATTTTGGATCAGCTGAAGGCTTTTAACTACAGTTTGTGGACTTCCTGATAGTAAAGAATTACAATAGTCCAGCCTTGAAGTAACAAATGCATGGACTAGTTTCTCAGCATCACCCCTGGACAGGAGATTGCTCATTTTTGCAATATTCCTCAGATGAAAGAAGGAAATTCTAGAAACCTCTTTGATCTGGGATTTAAATGACAGGTCCTGATCAAAAACAACACCAAGATTTTTTACTTTATTATCTGAAATCAGTTTAATCCCATCCAAATGAAGTGACTGGCTAATCAGCTTCTTTTTCAGAGACTCTGGTCCAAAGACTATAACTTCTGTTTTGTCTGCATTCAGAAGCAGAAAGTTAAGAGTCATCCAGGTTTTTATGTCTTCAGACATGCCTGTAATCTATGTAATGGGTTAGCTTCATCTGGATTATAGACAGATATAGCTGGGTATCATCAGCATAACAGTGGAAATTAATCCCATGCTGTCTAATAACTCTACCGATTGGGAGCATGTATAAAGTAAAGAGAATTGGTCCTAGCACTGATCCCTGTGGTACTCCACAGGTAACCTTTGAGCATGAGGAAGATCTATCATTAACATAAACAAACTGAATTCGATCAGATAGATAAGATTTAAACCAGTCTAGAGCTGTTCCTTTAATTCCAACAAAATATTCAAGTCTTTCTAAAAGAATATTATGATCAACTGTATCAAATGCAGCACTAAGATCCAACAGGACGAGCACAGATACAAGTCCATTATCTGAGGCCATGAGAATATCATTAGTGACTTTCACCAGAGCTGTTTCAGTGCTATGATGAGCTCTAAAGCCAGACTGAAACTCTTCAAAAAGTTAATTATGGTGGAAGTGATCGCACACTTGTTTGGCAACTACTTTCTCAAGAATTTTGGATAAGAAAGGAAGATTGGATATAGGTCTATAATTAACCAAGTCATCTGGGTCAAGAGACGGTTTCTTAAGCAGAGGTTTAATTCCAGCAACCTTAAAAGCTTTAGGTACATATCCCTGTAACAGAGATAGATTAATCACATCTAAAATGGAGGAGGAGATCAAAGGGAATACCTCCTTAAATAACCTGGTTGGAACTGGATCTAACATACAAGTTGAAGGCTTAGATGAAGACAATAATTTTGCTTATTCTGAAAGTTCAACTGGATCAAAGCAGTCTAAACCCGGTTCAGATTCCATGACTACCTCAGGTACAATCGCGGATAGAGGAGTGCTTATGATCTTATTTTTAATAAGATCAATCTTATTTATAAAGAATCCCATAAAATCATTGCTGCTAAGAGCAGGTGGAATGGACGGTTCAACATAGCTATGGCTCTGGGTGAGTTTGGCAACTGTATTAAAAAGAAATCTAGGATTATTGTTATTCTCCTCTATTAATGAGGAGAAGTATGCTGCTCTTGCTTTACAAAGGGTCCTCTTATACAGCAGTAAACCATTTTTCCAGACTAGGAAGGACTCCTGCAGGCCTGTGGAGCGATATTTTCTCTCCAGTTTCCTAGCATTTTGCTTCAAAGTACGCAGCTCTGCATTAAACCAAGGAGCAAGCTTTCTATTTTCAACGGTTTTCATTTTCAAGGGAGCTGCGTTGTCTAAGGCAGTACGCAGAGAACTAGCAACCCTATCAACAAACTCATCAACCTGTGAAGGGGAATAAGCTATGCTTTTGCACTCTGCAGCACTGCTCAGCGACACAGAGGAGAGAGAAAGTGAAGCAGATTCTTTAAAATGTATAACTGCACTATCTGATAAAGATCTACTAAAATGTAACCTTCTTTTGGGGGAGGAGAACTCTGTTAAAGTAATCCTGAAGGTTATTAGAAAGTGGTCAGAGAGGACAGGGTTGTGAGGAAATACTGTTATTTCTTCACATTCTATGCCGTATGTCAGCACAAGATCCAAAGTATGAAGATGAGAATGTGTGGGACTATTCACATTTTGAACAAAGCCAATAGTGTCTAAGATAGCATTAAAGGCTGCTCTTAAGCTATCGCCTTCAATGTCAGCATGGATGTTAAAATCTCCCACTATGATGACCCTGTCAGTATTTAATACCAAATCAGAAAGGAACTCTGAAAACTCATCTAAAAATTCAGAGTAAGGACCTGGCGGACGATACAAAGGTACAAAAAGAAGAGGTTTTCTTGCCTTGAAATTTGGATGAGGGAAATTAAGGGTTAAATGTTCAAAGAGTTGTAGGTATTAACTGTTTTGGGAGTAATCAGTAAGTCAGACTGGAAGATTGTTGCTACTCCTCCTCCTCGCCCAGAACTTCTGGGTATGTGAAAACTTAAATAGCTTGAAGGAGTTGCCTCGTTTATGCTCACATAATCCTCTTGCTGCAGCCAGGTTTCTGTAAGGCAACACAAGTCAATGTGATTATCACAAATCAAGTCATTAACTAGCAGACTTTTAGAGGAAAGAGATCTTATGTTAAACAGACCGCATTTAATTGTTTTAACTTTTTCCACAATTGGAGTTATTTTGATTTTAATTAGATTATCATGATTTACTCCTTTGGGAATCTTTGCTAATTTAATAGATTTTGGTCGTGGGCAAGACACTGTCTGGATGGAGTAAAGAGTGGGTAACAGTAGAGAAGCTGCAGAGATGTGTGTTAAACTACAACTCTGCTTCCTGGTCTGCACCCTGGGTGGTCAGGGTTCTGGAGGACTAATAAATGTGGCCAGATTCCTAGAAAGAAGAGCTGCACCATCCAAAGTGGGATGGATGCCGTCTCTCCGAATCAGACCAGGCTTTCCCCAAAAGGATTGCCAATTATTAATGTAGCCCACGTTGTTTTCAGGACGCCACCTAGACAACCAGCGGTTGAATGACGACATGCGGCTAAACATGTCATCACTGGTCAGATCAGGGAGGGGACCAGAGAAAATTACGGAGTCCGACATTTTTTTGGCAAACTTACACACCGAAGCAACACTAATTTTAGAACAGGATCTAGGAGCTAGAAACAGGAACTAGTAGCTAGAAATAGGAACTAGAAGCTAGCAACAGGAGCTATGAGCTAGGAACAGGAGCTAGGTGTAAGGGACGGGAACTAGGAGCTAGAAACAGGAGCTAGGAACAGGAACTAGGAGCTAGGAACAGGAACTAGGGGCTAGGAACAGGAGCTATGAACAGGAGCTAGGAGCTTGGAACAGGAGCTAGGAGCTAGAAACAGGAACTAAGAGCTAGGAACACAAACTAGGAGCTAGAAATGGGAGCTAGGAGCTAGGGACAGGGGCTAGGTGTAAGGAACGGGAACTAGGAGCTAGAAACAGGAGCTAGGAACAAGAACTACAGGCTTAGAACAGGAACTAGGAGCTAGAAACAGGAACTAGGAGCTAGAAACAGGAATTAGGAGCTAGAAACAGGAATTAGGAGCTAGAAACAGGAGCTAGGAACAAGAACTATGGGCTTGGAACAGGAACTACGGGCTTGAAACAGGAACTAGGAGCAGGAAACAGGAACTAGGAGCAGGAAACAGGAACTAGGAGCAGGAACTAGGGGCTGGGAACAGGATCTAGGAACACAAACTAGGAGCTAGAAACGGGAGCTAGGAGCTAGGGACAGGAGCCAGTAAGAGCTAGAAACAGGAGCTAGTAGCCAGCAGCTATAAACAAGAGCAAGAGCTAGGAACAGAAACTGGGGAGTAGGAACAGGAACTAGCAGCTATAAACAGGAGCTAGGAACAGGAACTAGGAGCTAGAAACAGGAACTAAGAGCTAGGAACACAAACTAGGAGCTAGAAATGGGAGCTAGGAGCTAGGGACAGGATCTTGGTGCTAGGAACAGGAGCTAGAAACGGGAGCTAGGAGCTAGAAACAGGAACTAGGAGCTAGAAACAGGAGCTAGGAACTAGAGGCTAGGAACAGGAGCTAGGAGCCGATTTCATTCTCACTAGACGGTTGTTCCTGCAGCATTTTCACTCAAACAAACAAACAGCAGAAAATGATGAAACCAAAGACAGGATTGAATGATGCCTGCTTGGTTTAGATCACCTGATCCTAAACATCTGAGGAGCCGCTAGCTAGAAACACTACCTCCATTCAAATGGAGGACATCTGATGAAGACAAAGGATCTACGTCCAGCTGGATTTGTCTTCATTTGTCCCACACTGCAAT
The DNA here is from genome assembly GCA_030533445.1 of Cyprinodon diabolis. Classification (NCBI taxonomy): domain Eukaryota; kingdom Metazoa; phylum Chordata; class Actinopteri; order Cyprinodontiformes; family Cyprinodontidae; genus Cyprinodon; species Cyprinodon diabolis. The sequence goes on along the minus strand of CM060074.1, from coordinate 43,889,729 downwards.
AAAAGAGATCAACAGATCTGAGCAGCTGTTAAAAGAGTCTCCATGTCCCCATGTCCACCATGTCCTCATGTTCCCCATGTCCTCATGTCTCTGCAGGAACAGAAGGATCAGAGTTATTCCACCGTGAAGACATCAGCCACTCGGATCAGCGTCCATAACCTGAAACCAGGAACCACTTACGTCTTCCTCATCCGTCCCTTCTTAAGTCCAGCTCCTTCCTCCTTTTCTTCCTCTTCTCTCTCATCAACCTCCTCTACTTCCTCCTCCTCTTCTTCCTCCTCCTCCCCTCCCCCCATTGACTACGGCGCATACAGCGCCCCCCTGGAGCTGCAGACTCTGGGAGAGCGTAAGTCCTTCGATTGTCCCTCATCGTGTCTCTGTTGTATTTTATTGTCTTGTTAAAGTTTTTAAATGATGGACACGAGGGACGAAGCTGCTTTCAGTTTTTCAGACGAGGTTGGGATGGAAAATGTTTAAACCAGATGAGGTCAGGATTATCAAAGAGGAAATGACATCTAGACGCCTGATGAAGCTGTCAGGATGACCTGGTTCTGTAAAACATTAGCAGTGAGGAGACCTAACCTCCCGGCACCCACACAGAGATTTAAAAGCTGGATGAGAGGAGGCCAGCCTGCCGGTTCCCCGGGACGACTGTGAGGGAAGCTGCGCTCTGGCTGCGTTTAGGCAGACAGGAAGTTGCTATAGAAAAAGGATGCTAACAGCTAGAAGGAGGCTAGCTGTGTTCCTGTGAGGTCTGTGTGGTTCCTGTGAGGTCTGTGTGTTCCTGTGAGGTCTGTGTGTTCCTGTGAGGTCTGTGTGTTCCTGTGAGGTCTGTGTGCCTGTGAGGTCTGCGTGGTTCCTGTGAGGTCTGTGTGTTTCTGTGAGGTCTCTGTGTTCCTGTGAGGTCTGTGTGTTTCTGTGAGGTCTGCGTGGTTCCTGTGAGGTCTGTGTGTTTCTGTGAGGTCTGTGAGGTTCCTGTAAGGTCTGTGAGGTTCCTGTGAGGTCTGTGAGGTTCCTGTGAGGTCTGTGTGGTTCCTGTGAGGTCTGTGTGGTTCCTGTGAGGTCTGTGTGTTCCTGTGAGGTCTGCTTGGTTCCTGTGAGCTCTGCGTAGTTCCTGTGAGCTCTGCGTGGTTCCTGTGAGGTCTGCGTGGTTCCTGTGAGGTCTGTGTGTTCCTGTGAGGTTCCTGTGAGGTCTGTGTGTTCCTGTGTGGTTCCTGTGAGGTCTGTGTCTTCCTGTGTGGTTCCTGTGAGGTCTGTGTGGTTCCTGTGAGGTCTGTGTGTTCCTGTGAGGTCTGTGTGTTCCTGTGAGGTTCCTGTGAGGTCTGTGTTGTTCCTGTGAGGTTCCTGGGACGTCTGTGTGGTTCGCGTGAGGTCTGTGTGTTCCTGTGAGGTCTGTGAGGTTCCTATGAGGTCTGTGTGTTCCTGTGAGGTCTGTGAGGTTCCTGTAAGGTCTGTGTGTTCCTGTGAGGTCTGTGTGGTTCCTGTGAGGTCTGTGTGGTTCCTGTGAGGTCTGTGTGTTCCTGTGTGGTTCCCGTGAGGTCTGTGTGGTTCCTGTGAGGTCTGCTTGGTTCCTGTGAGGTCTGCGTGGTTCCTGTGAGTTCTGTGTGTTTCTGTGAGGTCTCTGTGTTCCTGTAAGGTCTGTGAGGTTCCTGTGAGGTCTGTGTGGTTCCTGTGAGGTCTGTGTGTTCCTGTGTGGTTCCCGTGAGGTCTGTGTGGTTCCTGTGAGGTCTGTGTGGTTCACGTGAGGTCTGTGTGGTTCCTGTGAGGTCTGCTTGGTTCCTGTGAGGTCTGCGTGGTTCCTGTGAGTTATGTGTGTTTCTGTGAGGTCTCTGTGTTCCTGTAAGGTCTGTGAGGTTCCTGTGAGGTCTGTGTGTTCCTGTGAGGTCTGTGTGGTTCCTGTGAGGTCTGTGTGGTTCCTTCGAGGTCTGTGTGTTCCTGTGAGGTCTGTGTGGTTCCTGTGAGGTCTGTGAGGTTCCTGTGGGGTCTGTGTGGTTCCTGTGAGGTCTGTGTGTTTCTGTGAGGTCTCTGTGTTCCTGTGTGGTCTGCTTGGTTCCTGTGAGGTCTGCGTAGTTCCTGTGAGGTCTGCCTGGTTCCTGTGAGGTCTGCAGACAGGAAGTTGCTATAGAAAAAGGATGCTAACAGCTAGAAGGAGGCTAGCTGTGTTCCTGTGAGGTCTGTGTGTTCCTGTGAAGTCTGTGTGTTCCTGTGAGGTCTGTGAGGCTCCTGTGAGGTCTGTGTGGTTCCTGTGAGGTCTGTGTGTTCCTGTGAGGTCTGTGTGTTTCTGTGTGGTTCCTGTGAGGTCTCTGTGTTCCTGTGAGGTCTGTGAGGTTCCTGTAAGGTCTGTGAGGTTCCTGTGAGGTTCCTGTGAGGTCTGTGTGGTTCCTGTGAGGTCTGCTTGGTTCCTGTGAGCTCTGCGTAGTTCCTGTGAGCTCTGCGTAGTTCCTGTGAGCTCTGCGTGGTTCCTGTGAGGTCTGCGTGGTTCCTGTGAGGTCTGTGTGTTCCTGTGAGGTCTATGTGTTCCTGTGAGGTTCCTGTGAGGTCTGTGTGTTCCTGTGTGGTTCCTGTGAGGTCTGTGTGTTCCTGTGTGGTTCCTGTGAGGTCTGTGTGGTTCCTGTGAGGTCTGTGTGTTCCTGTGAGGTCTGTGTGTTCCTGTGAGGTTCCTGTGAGGTTCCTGGGACGTCTGTGTGGTTCGCGTGAGGTCTGTGTGTTCCTGTGAGGTCTGTGAGGTTCCTGTGAGGTCTGTGTGTTCCTGTGAGGTCTGTGTGTTCCTGTGAGGTCTGTGTGGTTCCTGTGAGGTCTGTGTGGTTCCTGTGAGGTCTGTGTGTTCCTGTGTGTTTCCCGTGAGGTCTGTGTGGTTCCTGTGAGGTCTGCTTGGTTCCTGTGAGGTCTGCGTGGTTCCTGTGAGTTCTGTGTGTTTCTGTGAGGTCTCTGTGTTCCTGTAAGGTCTGTGAGGTTCCTGTGAGGTCTGTGTGGTTCCTGTGAGGTCTGTGTGTTCCTGTGTGGTTCCCGTAAGGTCTGTGTGGTTCCTGTGAGGTCTGTGTGGTTCCTGTGAGGTCTGCTTGGTTCCTGTGAGGTCTGCGTGGTTCCTGTGAGTTTTGTGTGTTTCTGTGAGGTCTCTGTGTTTCTGTAAGGTCTGTGAGGTTCCGGTGAGGTCTGTGTGTTCCTGTGAGGTCTGTGTGGTTCCTGTGAGGTCTGTGTGGTTCCTTCGAGGTCTGTGTGTTCCTGTGAGGTCTGTGTGGTTCCTGTGAGGTCTGTGTGTTCCTGTGAGGTCTGTGTGGTTCCTGTGAGGTCTGTGTGTTCCTGTGAGGTTCCTGTGAGGTCTGTGTGGTTCCTGTGAGGTCTGTGTGGTTCCTGTGAGGTCTGCTTGGTTCCTGTGAGGTCTGTGTGGTTCCTGTGAGGTCTGCTTGGTTCCTGTGAGGTCTGTGTGGTTCCTGTGAGGTCTGTGTGGTTCCTGTGAGGTCTGCTTGGTTCCTGTGAGGTCTGTGTGGTTCCTGTGAGGTCTGTGTGGTTCCTGTGAGGTCTGCTTGGTTCCTGTGAGGTCTGTGTGGTTCCTGTGAGGTCTGCGTGGTTCCTGTGAGGTCTGTGTGGTTCCTGTGAGGTCTGTGTGGTTCCTGTGAGGTCTGCTTGGTTCCTGTGAGGTCTGCTTGGTTCCTGTGAGGTCTGTGTGGTTCCTGTGAGGTCTGTGAGGTTCCTGTGGGGTCTGTGTGGTTCCTGTGAGGTCTCTGTGTTCCTGTGTGGTCTGCTTGGTTCCTGTGAGGTCTGCGTAGTTCCTGTGAGGTCTGTGTGGTTCCTGTGAGGTCTGTGTGTTCCTGTGAGGTCTGTGTGGTTCCTGTGAGGTCTGTGTGGTTCCTGTGAGGTCTGTGTGGTTCCTGTGAGGTCTGTGTGTTCCTGTGAGGTCTGTGTGGTTCCTGTGAGGTCTGTGTGGTTCCTGTGAGGTCTGTGTGTTCCTGTGAGGTTCCTGTGAGGTCTGTGTGGTTCCTGTGAGGTCTGCTTGGTTCCTGTGAGGTCTGTGTGGTTCCTGTGAGGTCTGCTTGGTTCCTGTGAGGTCTGTGTGGTTCCTGTGAGGTCTGTGTGGTTCCTGTGAGGTCTGCTTGGTTCCTGTGAGGTCTGTGTGGTTCCTGTGAGGTCTGTGTGGTTCCTGTGAGGTCTGCTTGGTTCCTGTGAGGTCTGTGTGGTTCCTGTGAGGTCTGTGTGGTTCCTGTGAGGTCTGTGTGGTTCCTGTGAGGTCTGCTTGGTTCCTGTGAGGTCTGCGTGGTTCCTGTGAGGTCTGCGTGGTTCCTGTGAGGTCTGTGTGGTTCCTGTGAGGTCTGTGTGGTTCCTGTGAGGTCTGCTTGGTTCCTGTGAGGTCTGTGTGGTTCCTGTGAGGTCTGTGTGGTTCCTGTGAGGTCTGTGTGGTTCCTGTGAGGTCTGCTTGGTTCCTGTGAGGTCTGTGTGGTTCCTGTGAGGTCTGTGTGGTTCCTGTGAGGTCTGCTTGGTTCCTGTGAGGTCTGTGTGGTTCCTGTGAGGTCTGTGTGGTTCCTGTGAGGTCTGCTTGGTTCCTGTGAGGTCTGGGTGGTTCCTGTGAGGTCTGCGTGGTTCCTGTGAGGTCTGTGTGGTTCCTGTGAGGTCTGTGTGGTTCCTGTGAGGTCTGCTTGGTTCCTGTGAGGTCTGCTTGGTTCCTGTGAGGTCTGTGTGGTTCCTGTGAGGTCTGCGTGGTTCTGATTGGTTCTGTCGGTTCCAGTGGCCCTGGCGTCCAGCGAACAGAACCCGGTGGTGATCATCGTCATCGTGTCTGTGGCCGCCCTCGTCATGCTGCTCTCTATGGGAGTGGGACTGCTCATCTGGAGAAGGTAGGTCACTAGTGAACCACCTTCCTGAGCCCAAACATCTGGATCCAATCAGCTGCCAGTAAATGAGTCCATCTGATTGGCTGACATGAACCAGTGCTCATCCTGCAGTCTGGGAAGCTTTGGTTTCCATAAATCGTTGCTTTAAATAAGCCTTTATGGCCTGATAATAAAATCCCTCGTTGCAGAAGAATCATTAGATGGAAACTTTAAAGCCGAGCGACTCAGAGGCGATAAAACGTCTCTTTGCTGCAGCGACTGATTCAATCATCCCAGTAAAATCCAACTCTGGGTGATGGAGGACCAGTCCAGATATCTGAGGTTCTGTTAGCTAAGTTCTTAAAGCTGCAGCTTCCTCCCAGCAGACCTTCCTGGGCTGTTTGTTTATTTCTATAGAGCTGATTAACTAGACTTTCCATCAGCTCAGTTTACAGAGAGAATTCAGTCAGACTGGATCAAAGCTCATTTCATGAAAACCAGCTGACTGCATCCAGTCACTTCCAGACCTGCTCCTCCTGGATGAGCCTACAGCCATGATTTACATTTGCATCCATTCATTGACTCTGCAGCAATCCCTCACACTTAGCATGATTGAAGCGACAGTGGAGAGGAAAAACTACCCTTAACAGGAAGAAACCTCCAGCAGAACCAGGCTCAGTGTGAGCGGCCACAGGAATACTGCAGCTTGTCCGAATAGAGAGTGAATCAGAATGATGAAAAGGGTCCCTATGTCCTCCAGCAGTCTCAGCCTATAGCAGCAGAACTCTAGAGGTTGCTCAGGATAACTAACTATTCTGGATCAGGTATGTTTGCTATCTGAAAGCTCAGGTTCAGTTTAACAAATGTTTAACAGTCGGACTGTTGCCGTTCCCCCGAAACACTCAAACTCCTTCTCATGTGGGTTCTGCTCTGTTTGCTTTAAAAGGACAGTTTGGAGCAGAAGCTCCAGGTCCAGTTCCTGCCTGGAACAGCGTGTTCTCTGGTCAGCTGCATTATATGTAACCAACATCCCAGAGAAACAGGAAGTCAAAGGTTCTAAAGTTTATGGAAATTTAGTTCAGCTTCTGAGTAACATCAGAAATGAAAAATGTTTCATGGTTGCAGACTGAGTTGTTTTAAACGCTCCTCTAAATAAATGCTCTGCAGTTAAAGGTTGGATTTTATTGCATTTCTCAGGGTGAGATTTTTCTGCTGCAATAATGGAATTTATTTCCAGGCGTCGTAACTCACCTTCCATCAGGGGTTAGAGAGAAAAACCTGCGAACGTTTCTGTAGATAGAAGGCGTCCAAAAAAAGTGTGGCTCAGAGGAAGAGATGAGACAGCAGGCAGGAAATGAGAGATGGAGACAAAGATGTGAAGGAAGAAAGGTGTGTGTGTGTGGGGGGGGCAGAACCAGAGGCTGGGCGATCAGAACCACTGGACCTCCTGAGAGGAGGCGGCCAACAGGAGCCTGAATAACATAAACACTCCTGATAAAATACTAAAACGTGTTACTGAAAAGAAGGAAGCAAACAGAAGCTGCTGGTTCTGACCCGCTGGTTCTGATCTGCTGGTTCTGACCCGCTGGTTCTGATCTGCTGGTTCTGACCTGCTGGTTCTGACCCGCTGGTTCTGATCTGCTGGTTCTGACCTGCTGGTTCTGACCCGCTGGTTCTGATCTGCTGGTTCTGACCCGCTGGTTCTGATCTGCTGGTTCTGACCCGCTGGTTCTGATCTGCTGGTTCTGACCTGCTGGTTCTGACCCGCTGGCTCTGATCTGCTGGCTCTGATCTGCTGGTTCTGATCTGCTGGTTCTGATCTGCTGGTTCTGACCCGCTGGTTCTGATCTGCTGGTTCTGACCTGCTGGTTCTGACCTGCTGGTTCTGACCCGCTGGCTCTGACCCGCTGGCTCTGATCTGCTGGTTCTGATCTGCTGGTTCTGATCTGCTGGTTCTGACCCGCTGGTTCTGATCTGCTGGTTCTGACCTGCTGGTTCTGACCCGCTGGTTCTGATCTGCTGGTTCTGACCCGCTGGTTCTGACCCACTGGTTCTGATCTGCTGGTTCTGACCTGCTGGTTCTGACCCGCTGGTTCTGATCTGCTGGTTCTGACCCGCTGGTTCTGATCTGCTGGTTCTGACCTGCTGGTTCTGATCTGCTGGTTTTGACCTGCTGGTTCTGTTCTGCTGGTTCTGATCTGCTGGTTCTGACCCGCTGGTTCTGATCTGCTGGTTCTGACCTGCTGGTTCTGATCTGCTGGTTTTGACCTGCTGGTTCTGTTCTGCTGGTTCTGATCTGCTGGTTCTGACCTGCTGGTTCTGACCCGCTGGCTCTGATCTGCTGGTTCTGATCTGCTGGTTCTGATCTGCTGGTTCTGACCTGCTGGTTCTGACCCGCTGGTTCTGATCTGCTGGTTCTGATCTGCTGGTTCTGTTCTGCTGGTTCTGATTCCTCAAACATTCATTGGGTTTCATGCTTTCAGTCACATAAGACACATTTACCCCCCCCCCCCCCCCCCAAAAAAAAAAAATAATAATAATTTGGATTTTTCAGATTTCCACGTTTTGTGATGAAAAATGAAAAGTGTTCCTCAGATTGAAGCGACGAGCTTCAGACTCCAGATGGGCTGGAGGACCACAGAACCGTTCAGAACCGGATCAGAACTGCTTCATGGATCGTAAAGCTGATGATAAAGATGCTGATTTCTCATTCGGTCGGTTATTCTGTTGAAGCTCCGCCCATCAGGCTTTTCTGGAACTTGATTCCTTTGGGTTTGGATTTAATCCTGAGGATTAGCAGTTAAAAGAGAAGAAAGTTCTGATCCGTTTGGACCTGCTGTTAGTTTGGATCAGATGCTGAGAGACCTTGGTGTCCCGATCCCTCACCGGTTCTCTCAGAAGGAAACGGAAATTAACAGGAAATACAATAAAATGTTCAAAAAGAAATAATTAACTTGCTCCAAATAAAGAAAATAAGTAAAGTTCAGTTTCCTTGGTAACTGGACCTTAAAGCTGAAGCTTCTTCAGAAACCTGACTCTCCAGCCGCCGGTCAGCCCGATCCAATGCTGCAGGTCAGGGAGAGAGAGCAGGACGCGGTCAGGTTCAGGGTCCCTGTGGTTCTGCAGCTGATTACCCATCAGAATCAGCTGGAACCTGCAGAACCACAGCGACCCGCTTTGGACACTGCGTAGGGTCAGGACCGGCTCCCAGCAGAACCATGTGGGATTTAAGGGTTGGGCTTTTTCAGGGTTTAACATCAGAACCTTAATCTAGCGAGTCGACTGGAAAAACCTCTCAGTTTTCCATCCATCAGCGGACGGATCATGGTGGAACGGCGCTCATCCAGATGAGAGCTGTGAACAAACTGCTTCTCTGCCATTAAACAGCAGCCTGAGTTCCTCCTCTGAAGCGTGAATAATCCCGCTGCAGTCAGATCTGTGGTGCTGCGGGATAATCAGCCTTTTGTGTTTTTATCTCTGCAGGCAGTGCGGCTACAGCAAAGCTTCCCAGGAAGGAGACGAGGAACTTTACTTCCAGTGTAAGTCCCACTTCTAAAATCACAGCTATCAGAGGTTCTGCTGGGTTCTGTTGGGCTGCTCCTCTCCGACCGTCGGACCTGCGCTCATTACACTCTGAAGAGAAATGAGACGTCAGATGAAAGAGTCTATTTGGTTCTGATCAGAAAGAGCAGAGCAGAAATAACTTGGACTGATTGGACATCAAAGCGCTTCATGCTGAACAAGCAGAACTGGTCTCTGTGTTCTGCTGATGGAGGTTACTGGGCTAACTTCCAGTTAGACTCTAATGAGCTTCCTGTTTCCTGTCTGACTTTTATTCCTCTGATCATGTCTGTTGAAGCAACACTGAGGAGGTCTTTGTGATTCCAGTTAAAATCCCAACCCGGAGAACCTACATCGACCCGGAGACCTGTGAAGACCTGCTGCAGGCCGTGCACGCCTTCGCCAAGGAGCTGGACAACCAGAGCATCAAGATAGAGAGAATCATGCACACAGGTACCGGACCCGCTGGTGCTGGGTCGCACCTGGTTCTGACATCCCAACCTGAGTTCTGCTCTCTGTTTCCCCCTGCAGGTGACTTTGGGGAGGTGTGCCGCGGCTGCCTGAGGCTCCCCAGTAAAAGAGAGCTGCCGGTGGCCATCAAGACGCTGAAGGCCGGCTGCTCCGACAAGCAGCGGCGCTCCTTCCTGAGCGAGGCCGGAATCCTGGGACAGTTCGACCACGGGAACATCATCCGCCTGGAAGGGGTCATCACCACAGGTGGGGGGTTCTGGAACTGTTCTAGTATTGGTTCTACTGCAGCAGGTTCTAGAACTGTTCTAGTATCGGTTCTACTGCAGCAGGTTGTGGAACTGTTCTAGTATCGGTTCTACTGCAGCATGTTCTAGAACTGTTCTAATATCGGTTCTACTGCAGCAGGTTCTAGAACTGTTCTAGTATTGGTTCTACTGCAGCAGGTTCTAGAACTGTTCTAGTATCTGTTCTACTGCAGCAGGTTCTAGAACTGTTCTAGTATCGGTTCTACTGCAGCATGTTCTAGAACTGTTCTAGTATTGTTTCTACTGCAGCAGGTTCTAGAACTGTTCTAGTATTGGTTCTACTGCAGCAGGTTCTGGAACTGTTCTAGTATTGGTTCTACTGCAGCAGGTTCTAGAACTGTTCTAGTATCGGTTCTACTGCAGCAGGTTGTGGAACTGTTCTAGTATCGGTTCTACTGCAGCATGTTCTAGAATTGTTCTAATATCGGTTCTACTGCAGCAGTTTCTAGAACTGTTCTAATATCGGTTCTACTGCAGCAGCTTCTAGAACTGTTCTTGTATCGGTTCTACTGCAGCAGCTTCTAGAACTGTTCTAGTATCGGTTCTACTGCAGCAGGTTCTGGAACTGTTCTAGTATCGGTTCTACTGCAGCAGGTTCTGAAACGGTTCTAGAATTGTTCTAGTATCGGTTCTACTGCAGCAGGTTCTAGAACTGTTCTAGTATTGGTTCTACTGCAGCAGCTTCTAGAACTGTTCTAGTATTGGTTCTACTGCAGCAGGTTCTAGAACTGTTCTAGTATCGGTTCTACTGCTACAGGTTCTAGAACTGTTCTAGTATCGGTTCTACTGCAGCAGGTTCTAGAACTGTTCTAGTATCGGTTGTACTGCAGCAGGTTCTGGTACGGTTCTAGAACTGTTCTAGTATTGGTTCTACTGCAGCAGAACTGTTCTAGTATTGGTTCTACTGCAGCAGCTTCTAGAACTGTTCTAGTATCAGTTCTACTGCACCTGATTCTAGAACTGTTCTAGTATTGGTTCTACTGCAGCAGGTTCTGGAACGGTTCTAGAACTGTTCTAGTATTGGTTCTACTGCAGCAGAACTGTTCTAGTATTTGTTCTACTGCAGCAGCTTCTAGAACTGTTCGGGTATCGGTTCTACTGCACCTGATCCTAGAACTGTTCTAGTATCGATTCTACCGCAGCAGGTTCTGGAATGGTTCTAGATCTGTTCTAGTATTGGTTCTACTGCAGCAGAACTGTTCTAGTATTGGTTCTACTGCAGCAGCTTCTAGAACTGTTCTAGTATTGGTTCTACTGCACCTGATTCTAAAACTGTTCTAGTATTGGTTCTACTGCACCTGATTCTAAAACTGTTCTAGTATTGGTTCTACTGCAGCAGCTTCTAGAACTGTTGTATTATCGGTTCTACTGCAGCAGGTTCTGGAACTGTTCTAATATTGGTTCTACTGCAGCAGGTTCTAGAACTGGTCTAGTATCAATTCTACTGCATCAGGTTCTAGAACTGTTCTAGTATCGGTTCTACTGTAGCAGGTTCTAGAACTGTTCTAGTATTGGTTCTACTGCAGCAGGTTCTGGAACTGTTCTAATATCGGTTCTACTGCAGGAGGTTCTAGAACTGTTCTAGTATTGTTTCTACTGCAGCATGTTCTAGAACTGTTCTAGTATTGGTTCTACTGCAGCAGGTTCTGGAACTGTTCTAGTATCGGTTCTACTGCTGCATGTTCTAGAACTGTTCTAATATTGGTTCTACTGCAGCAGGTTCTAGAACTGTTCTAATATTGGTTCTACTGCAGCAGGTTCTAGAACTGTTCTAGTATTGGTTCTACTGCAGCAGGTTCTAGAACTGTTCTAATATCGGTTCTACTGCAGCAGGTTCTGGAACTGTTCTAGTATCGGTTCTACTGCAGCAGGTTCTGGAACAGTTCTAGAATTGTTCTAGTATCGGTTCTACTGCAGCAGGTTCTAGAACTGTTCTAGTATTGGTTCTACTGCAGCAGCTTCTAGAACTGTTCTAGTATTGGTTCTACTGCAGCAGGTTCTAGAACTGTTCTAGTATCGGTTCTACTGCTACAGGTTCTAGAACTGTTCTAGTATCGGTTCTACTGCAGCATGTTCTAGAACTGTTCTAGTATCGGTTCTACTGCAGCAGGTTCTAGAACTGTTCTAGTATCGGTTCTACTGCAGCAGGTTCTGGAACGGTTCTAGAACTGTTCTAGTATTGGTTCTACTGCAGCAGAACTGTTCTAGTATTGGTTCTACTGCAGCAGCTTCTAGAACTGTTCTAGTATCAGTTCTACTGCACCTGATTCTAGAACTGTTCTAGTATTGGTTCTACTGCAGCAGGTTCTGGAACGGTTCTAGAACTGTTCTAGTATTGGTTCTACTGCAGCAGAACTGTTCTAGTATTTGTTCTACTGCAGCAGCTTCTAGAACTGTTCTAGTACCGGTTCTACTGCACCTGATCCTAGAACTGTTCTTGTATCGATTCTACCGCAGCAGGTTCTGGAACGGTTCTAGAACTGTTCTAGTATTGGTTCTACTGCAGCAGAACTGTTCTAGTATTTGTTCTACTGCAGCAGCTTCTAGAACTGTTCTAGTATTGGTTCTACTGCACCTGATTCTAGAACTGTTCTAGTATTGGTTCTACTGCAGCAGGTTTCTTGAACTGTTCTAGTATCGGTTCTACTACAGCACGTTCTAGAACTGTTGTATTATCGGTTCTACTGCAGCAGGTTCTGGAACTGTTCTAATATTGACTCTACTGCAGCAGGTTCTAGAACTGGTCTAGTATCAATTCTACTGCATCAGGTTCTAGAACTGTTCTAGTATTGGTTCTACTGCAGCAGGTTCTGGAACTGTTCTAGTATCGGTTCTACTGCAGCATGTTCTAGAACTGTTCTAATATTGGTTCTACTGCAGCAGGTTCTAGAACTGTTCTAGTATTGGTTCTACTGCAGCAGGTTCTAGAACTGTTCTAGTATCTGTTCTACTGCAGCATGTTCTAGAACTGTTCTAGTATTGGTTCTACTGCAGCAGGTTCTGGAACTGTTCTAATATCGGTTCTACTGCAGAAGGTTCTAGAACTGTTCTAGTATTGTTTCTACTGCAGCATGTTCTAGAACTCTTCTAGTATTGGTTCTACTGCAGCAGGTTGTGGAACTGTTCTAGTATCGGTTCTACTGTAGCATGTTCTAGAACTGTTCTAATATCGGTTCTACTGCAGCAGTTTCTAGAACTGTTCTAATATTGGTTCTACTGCAGCAGGTTCTAGAACTGTTCTAGTATTGGTTCTACTGCAGCAGGTTCTAGAACTGTTCTAGTATCTGTTCTACTGCAGCAGGTTCTAGAACTGTTCTAGTATTGGTTCTACTGCAGCAGGTTCTGGAATTGTTCTAGTATCGGTTCTACTGCAGCATGTTCTAGAACTGTTCTAGTATTGGTTCTACTGCAGCAGGTTCTGGAACTGTTCTAGTATCGGTTCTACTGCAGCATGTTCTAGGTCTGTTCTAGTATTTTTTCTACTGCAGCAGGTCCTGGAACTGTTCTAGTATCAGTTCTACTGCAGCATGTTCTAGAACTGTTCTAGTATCGATTCTACTGCAGCAGGTTCTGGAACTGTTCTAGTATCGGTTCTACTGCACCTGGTTCTAGAACTGTTCTAGTATTGGTTCTACTGCAGCAGGTTCTAGAACTGTTCTAGTATTGCTTCTACTGCAACAGCTTCTATAACTGTTCTAGTATTGGTTCTACTGCAGCAGGTTCTGGAACTGTTCTAATATTGGTTCTACTGCAGGAGGTTCTGGAACTGTTCTAGTATCATTTCTACTGCATCAGGTTCTAGAACTGTTCTAGTATCGGTTCTACTGTAGCAGGTTCTAGAACTGTTCTAGTATTGGTTCTACTGCAGCAGGTTCTGGAACTGTTCTAATATCGGTTCTACTGCAGAAGGTTCTAGAACTGTTCTATTATCGGTTCTACTGCAGCAGGTTCTGGAACTGTTCTAATATTGGTTCTACTGCAGCAGGTTCTGGAACTGTTCTAGTATCAATTCTACTGCATCAGGTTCTAGAACTGTTCTAGTATCGGTTCTACTGTAGCAGGTTCTAGAACTGTTCTAGTATTGGTTCTACTGCAGCAGGTTCTGGAACTGTTCTAATATTGGTTCTACTGCAGCAGGTTCTAGAACTGTTCTAGTATTGGTTCTACTGCAGCAGGTTCTAGAACTGTTCTAGTATCTGTTCTACTGCAGCAGGTTCTAGAACTGTTCTAGTATTGGTTCTACTGCAGCAGGTTCTGGAATTGTTCTAGTATCGGTTCTACTGCAGCATGTTCTAGAACTGTTCTAGTATTGGTTCTATTGCAGCAGGTTCTGGAACTGTTCTAGTATCGGTTCTACTGCAGCATGTTCTAGAACTGTTCTAATATTGGTTCTACTGCAGCAGGTTCTAGAACTGTTCTAGTATTGGTTCTACTGCAGCAGGTTCTAGAACTGTTCTAGTATCTGTTCTACTGCAGCATGTTCTAGAACTGTTCTAGTATTGGTTCTACTGCAGCAGGTTCTGGAACTGTTCTAATATCAGTTCTACTGCAGAAGGTTCTAGAACTGTTCTAGTATTGTTTCTACTGCAGCATGTTCTAGAACTCTTCTAGTATTGGTTCTACTGCAGCAGGTTGTGGAACTGTTCTAGTATCAGTTCTACTGCAGCATGTTCTAGAACTGTTCTAATATCGGTTCTACTGCAGCAGTTTCTAGAACTGTTCTAATATTGGTTCTACTGCAGCAGGTTCTAGAACTGTTCTAGTATTGGTTTTACTGCAGCAGGTTCTAGAACTGTTCTAGTATCTGTTCTACTGCAGCAGGTTCTAGAACTGTTCTAGTATTGGTTCTGCTGTAGCAGGTTCTGGAACTGTTCTAGTATCGGTTCTACTGCAGCATGTTCTAGAACTGTTCTAGTATTGGTTCTACTGCAGCAGGTTCTGCAACTGTTCTAGTATTGGTTCTACTGCAGCATGTTCTAGAACTGTTCTAGTATTTTTTCTACTGCAGCAGGTCCTGGAACTGTTCTAGTATCAGTTCTACTGCAGCATGTTCTAGAACTGTTCTAGTATCGATTCTACTGCAGCAGGTTCTGGAACTGTTCTAGTATCGGTTCTACTGCAGCATGTTCTAGAACTGTTCTAGTATTGGCTCTACTGCAGCATGTTCTAGAACTGTTCTAGTATTGGTTCTACTGCAGCAGGTTCTGGAACTGTTCTAGTATCGGTTCTACTGCAGCAGGTTCTGGAACTGTTCTAGTATCGGTTCTACTGCAGCAGGTTCTGGAACTGTTCTAGTATTGGTTCTACTGCAGTATGTTCTATAACTGTTTTAGTATTGGTTCTACTGCAGCAGGTTCTGGAACTGTTCTAGTATTGGTTCTACTGCAGCAGGTTCTGGAACTGTTCTAGTATTGGTTCTACTGCAGCATGTTCTAGAACTGTTCTAGTATTGGTTCTACTGCAGCAGGTTCTGGAACTGTTCTAGTATCGGTTCTACTGCAGCAGGTTCTGGAACGGTTCTAAAACTGTTCTAGTATCGGTTCTACTGCAGCAGGTTCTGGAACGGTTCTAAAACTGTTCTAGTATCGGTTCTACTGCAGCAGGTTCTAGGACTGTTCTAGTATGGGTTCTACTGCAGCAGGTTCTAGAACTGTTCTAGTATTGGTTCTACTGCAGCAGGTTCTAGAACTGTTCTAGTATTGGTTCTACTGCAGCAGCTTCTAGAACTGTTCTAGTATTGGTTCTACTGCAGCAGGTTCTAGAACTGTTCTAGTATCGGTTCTACTGCAGCAGGTTCTAGAACTGTTCTAGTATCGGTTCTACTGCAGCATGTTCTAGAACTGTTCTAGTATTGGTTCTACTGCAGCAGGTTCTGCAACTGTTCTAGTATCGGTTCTACTGCAGCATGTTCTAGAACTGTTCTAGTATTTTTTCTACTGCAGCAGGTCCTGGAACTGTTCTAGTATCAGTTCTACTGCAGCATGTTCTAGAACTGTTCTAGTATCGATTCTACTGCAGCAGGTTCTGGAACTGTTCTAGTATCGGTTCTACTGCAGCATGTTCTAGAACTGTTCTAGTATTGGCTCTACTGCAGCATGTTCTAGAACTGTTCTAGTATTGGTTCTACTGCAGCAGGTTCTGGAACTGTTCTAGTATCGGTTCTACTGCAGCAGGTTCTGGAACTGTTCTAGTATCGGTTCTACTGCAGCAGGTTCTGGAACTGTTCTAGTATTGGTTCTACTGCAGCATGTTCTATAACTGTTCTAGTATTGGTTCTACTGCAGCAGGTTCTGGAACTGTTCTAGTATTGGTTCTACTGCAGCAGGTTCTGGAACTGTTCTAGTATTGGTTCTACTGCAGCATGTTCTAGAACTGTTCTAGTATTGGTTCTACTGCAGCAGGTTCTGGAACTGTTCTAGTATCGGTTCTACTGCAGCAGGTTCTGGAACTGTTCTAGTATTGGTTCTACTGCAGCATGTTCTATAACTGTTCTAGTATTGGTTCTACTGCAGCAGGTTCTGGAACTGTTCTAGTATTGGTTCTACTGCAGCAGGTTCTGGAACTGTTCTAGTATTGGTTCTACTGCAGCAGGTTCTGGAACTGTTCTAGTATTGGTTCTACTGCAGCATGTTCTAGAACTGTTCTAGTATTGGTTCTACTGCAGCATGTTCTAGAACTGTTCTAGTATTGGTTCTACTGCAGCAGGTTCTAGAACTGTTCTAGTATCGGTTCTACTGCAGCAGGTTCTAGAACTGTTCTAGTATCGGTTCTACTGCAGCAGCTTCTAGAACTGTTCTAGTATTTGTTCTACTGCAGCAGCTTCTAGAACTGTTCTAGTATCGGTTCTACTGCAGCAGGTTCTGGAACTGTTCTAGTATCGGTTCTACTGCAGCAGCTTCTAGAACTGTTCTAGTATTTGTTCTACTGCAGCAGCTTCTAGAACTGTTCTAGTATCGGTTCTACTGCAGCAGGTTCTGGAACTGTTCTAGTATCGGTTCTACTGCAGCAGATTCTAGAACTGTTCTAGTATTGGTTCTACTGCAGCAGGTTCTAGAACTGTTCTAATATTGGTTCTACTGCAGCAGGTTCTAGAACTGTTCTAGTAACGCTTCTACTGCAGCAGCTTCTATAACTGTTCTAGTATTGGTTCTACTGCAGCAGGTTCTGGAACTGTTCTAGTATCGGTTCTACTGCAGCAGGTTCTAGAACTGTTCTATTATTGGTTCTACTGCAGCAGGTTCTGGAACTGTTCTAATATTGGTTCTACTGCAGCAGGTTCTAGAACTGTTCTAGTATCGGTTCTACTGCAGCAGGTTCTGGAACTGTTCTAATATTGGTTCTACTGCAGCAGGTTCTAGAACTGTTCTAATATTGCTTCTACCTTAGCCCAGAACAGGGCCGCCTGATTGGCCCTAATGAACCCTGACTTCGTGCAGCTGCAGAACCAACCGGACTGACTGGTTCTGGTCCATTCTCCTCTGACAGATCCCTGTGTGTCTGCAGGAAACACCATGATGATCGTGGAGGAGAGCATGGCCAACGGCGCCCTGGACGCCTTCCTCAGGGTACGCTTGATTTTCCAGACGAGGCTTCAGGCCCTGTTGGCGAGCGTGATGACAGAACGGTGGCGCTGCTGGTTCCGCTCAGCTAACTCCCCTCTGTCTCCATAGAAACACGAAGGCCAGCTGAGCGCCATGCAGCTGATGGACATGCTGAGCGGCGTGGCTTCAGGGATGAAGTACCTCACTGAGATGGGCTTTGTCCACAAGCGGTTGGCGGCGCACAAGGTGAGGCAGATGGAGGAGAGCGCGGCGTTCTCCACCTCAGAACCAGCTTCACTCCTTGTTCTGCTCATTCCAGGTTCTGGTCAACTCCAACCTGACCTGCAAGGTTTCAGGCTTCAGGCCTCTTCAGGAGGACAAGATCGAGGCCATCTACACCACGCTGGTAAGATGTTCCCACCCGTTCCTTCTGTCTTTATCAGAACCAACATGCATCAAGCAGCAGAACCTCTTCTTCTGACGGATTCTAAACCAGGTCCAACTCAGCCGGTTGCGTCAGAACCGCATTCCAGCAGCACCAGAACTCCAACTATTAAATGGTGCTTCAACATTTTCCCACATTGTTCCCAGTTATCAGTCTGGTTTCCATGGAAACCCATCAAATCTACACTCCTGCAACCTCAGCTTGTAATTGGCTCTTTACTGAACCAATTAGGAGTCTCAATCCGAGTCCCGTTCTGCTGGCTGAGACCTGGTTTAACATCAGCCACTGGTTCTGATTGGATCGGCTGAGTGGTATCCGATCCAGATGTTCTGGTTCTACTGCAGCAGGTTCTAGAACTGTTCTAGTATTGGTTCTACTATAGCAGGTTCTGGAACTGTTCTAGTATTGGTTCTACTATAGCAGGTTCTGGAACTGTTCTAGTATTGGTTCTACTGCAGCATGTTCTAGAACTGTTCTAGTATCGGTTCTACTGCAGCAGGTGCTAGAACTGTTCTAGTATCGGTTCTACTGCAGCAGGTTCTAGAACTGTTCTAGTATTGGTTCTAC
The DNA here is from genome assembly GCA_030533445.1 of Cyprinodon diabolis. Classification (NCBI taxonomy): domain Eukaryota; kingdom Metazoa; phylum Chordata; class Actinopteri; order Cyprinodontiformes; family Cyprinodontidae; genus Cyprinodon; species Cyprinodon diabolis. The sequence continues at coordinate 43,872,034 of CM060074.1, read as the reverse complement.
TATAGCAGGTTCTGGAACTGTTCTAGTATTGGTTCTACTGCACCTGGTTCTAGAACTGTTCTAGTATCGGTTCTACTGCAGCAGGTGCTAGAACTGTTCTAGTATCGGTTCTACTGCAGCAGGTTCTAGAACTGTTCTAGTATCGGTTCTACTGCAGCAGGTGCTAGGACTGTTCTAGTATCGGTTCTACAGCAGCAGGTTCTGGAACTGTTCTAGTATTGGTTCTACTGCACCTGGTTCTAGAACTGTTCTAGTATCGGTTCTACTGCAGCAGGTGCTAGAACGGTTCTAGTATCGGTTCTAGTGCAGCAGGTGCTAGAACGGTTCTAGTATCGGTTCTACTGCAGCAGGTTCTAGAACTGTTCTAGTATTGGTTCTACTGCACCTGGTTCTAGAACTGTTCTAGTATTGGTTCTACTGCAGCAGCTTCTAGAACTGTTCTAGTATTGGTTCTACTGCACCTGGTTCTAGAACTGTTCTAGTATTGGTTCTACTGCACCTGGTTCTAGAACTGTTCTAGTATTGGTTCTACTGCAGCAGGTTCTAGAACTGTTCTAATATCGATTCTACTGCAGCAGCTTCTAGAACTCTTCTAGTATTGGTTCTACTGCAGCAGGTTCTAGAACTGTTCTAATATCGGTTCTACTATAGCAGGTTCTGGAACTGTTCTAGTATTGGTTCTACTGCACCTGGTTCTAGAACTGTTCTAGTATTGGTTCTACTGCAGCAGGTTCTAGAACTGTTCTAGTATTGGTTCTAATGCACCTGGTTCTAGAACTGTTCTAGTATTGGTTCTACTGCAGCAGGTTCTGGAACGGTTCTAGTATTGGCTCTTCTGCAGCAGGTTCTAGAACTGTTCTAGTATTGGTTCTAATGCACCTGGTTCTAGAACTGTTCTAGTATTGGTTCTAATGCACCTGGTTCTAGAACTGTTCTAGTATTGGTTCTACTGCAGCAGGTTCTGGAACGGTTCTAGTATTGGTTCTTCTGCAGCAGGTTCTGGAACGGATCTAGAACTGTCTAACTGTGTCTCCTTTTCCTGCAGCATGGGGGGAAGAGCGTGGTTCTGTGGACCGCTCCAGAAGCCATCCAGTACCATCGCTTCTCCTCAGCCTCTGACGTCTGGAGCTTCGGGATCGTCATGTGGGAGGTCATGTCCTACGGAGAGAGACCCTACTGGGACATGGGAACCCAGGATGTGAGTTGGTTCAGTCTCAATCAGCTCTGGACCTGGACCCCCCAGGAAGGAGCCCTGAATGTTACTTCTGCTTCACCCCCACTGGCTGCTCATCCCTCTGTCTAGAATGAGACATTTAATGTACAAAGCTGCAGATAGTCCCCCCTCCCCGCTCTGTTACTGAACGCTCAGAACCAATAAGAAGGAGTTCCTGAGCAGAACCAGCTGATGAAAAACCCAGCCTGACCGGTTAACAATGGTTAACAGGTTAGCGGTTGGAGCAGGATAAGGCTGGTTAGTGGTGGGAGCGGGGGGCTAGGCTAACGGGTTAGCAGTTTCAAGAGTGTTGGTCTCCTGCTAATCGGTTAGCTTCCATCTGGAGATCAATCTAGAATCTTCTGAACTTCTTCCAGGGTCTCTGTTGGAGAAAATGCTTTCCTGAATTCTCCTTCTTGCTTCGTGGCTGTTGGAGCTGCGTCTCTGGTTCCCTGTGATGGGTTCTGGTTCCTCTAGTGGGTTGTAGTTCCTATGGTGGGTTCTGGTACCCTGTGATATGTTCTGGTTCCAGTTATGGGTTCTAGTTCCTGGGGGGGGGCGGGGCGGGGGGGGGGGGGGGGGGGGGGGTTTGTAGTTCCTGTGGTGGGTTCTAGTTCCTAAGGTGGGTTCTGGTTCCCTGTTGTGGGTTCTGGTTCCTGTGGTGGGTTCTGATTCCGGTGATGGGTTCTGGTTCCATGAGGTGGGTTCTAGTTCCCTGTGATGGGTTCTAGTTCCCTGTAATGGGTTCTAGTTCCTGTGGTGGGTTCTAGTTCCCTGTGGTGGGTTCTAGTTCCTGTGATGGGTTCTGGTTCCCTGTGGTGGGTTCTAGTTCCCTGTGGTAGGTTCTAGTTCCCTGTGGTGGGTTCTGGCTCCCTGTGGTGGGTTCTAGTTCCCTGTGGTGGGTTCTAGTTCCCTGTGGTGGGTTCTAGTTCCTGTGATGTGTTCTGGTTCCCTGTGATGGGTTCTGGTTCCCTGTCGTGGGTTCTAGTTCCTGTGATGGGTTGTAGTTCCTGTGATGGGTTCTAGTTCCTGTGGTGGGTCCTGGTTCCCTGTGGTTTGTTCTGGTTCCCTGTGGTGGGTTCTAGTTCCTGTGATGGGTTCTAGTTCCCTTTGATGGGTTCTAGTTCCTGTGATGGGTTCTGGTTCCCTGTCCTGGGTTCTAGTTCCTGTGATGGGTTCTGGTTCCCTGTGGTGGGTTTTAGTTCCCTGTGATGGTTTCTAGTTCCTGTGATGGGTTCTGGTTCCCTGTCGTGGGTTCTAGTTCCTAAGGTGGGTTCTGGTTCCCTGTTGTGGGTTCTGGTTCCTGTGGTGGGTTCTGGTTCCTGTGGTGGGTTCTGGTTCCTGTGATGGGTTCTGGTTCCCTGTGATGGGTTCTAGTTCCTGTGATGGGTTCTGGTTCCCTGTCGTGGGTTCTAGTTCCTGTGGTGGGTTTTGGTTCCCGGTGGTGGGTTTTAGTTCCTGTGATGGGTTCTGGTTCCCTGTCGTGGGTTCTAGTTCCTGTGATGGGTTCTGGTTCCCTGTGATGGGTTCTGGTTCCCTGTGATGGGTTCTAGTTCCTGTGATGGGTTGTAGTTCCTGTGATGGGTTCTAGTTCCTGTGGTGGGTCCTGGTTACCTGTGGTTTGTTCTGGTTCCATGTGGTGGGTTCTAGTTCCTGTGATGCGTTCTGGTTCCTGTGGTGGGTTCTGGTTCCTGCCGTGGGTTCTGGTTCCTGCAGTGGGTTCTGGTTCCCCTCTGGTTCTAGAGTCGTCCACAGCAGCTTTAGCTCCACAGGAGTGGTTCTCTGGAAGCAGCAGGTCCAGAGTAAATCAAGTCTATTTCATTAGGAGAACATCCAGTTTCCTTCCTGCATCACAGGAAGAACTTGGTCACCTGAACTCCTGGACTTCCTGTTTGCAGGTAATCAAGGCCATCGAGGACGGCTTCAGGCTGCCGGCTCCCGTCAACTGTCCTCCACATCTGCATCAGCTGATGCTGGACTGCTGGCAGAAGGAGCGGACGGAGCGGCCCACTTTCAGCCAGATCCACTCGGCGCTCAGTAAGAGCGTCCGCTCTCCGGACGGGATCAGCTCGTCCACTCTGGCCCGCAGGTACCACCGCCGCCGCACGGCTCTGCTTTCTGATGCCTGCCGCGTCCGAAGCTTTAACATCTCTGCTCCTCCAGGACCCTGAGCTCCTCCATCGGCCTGGCCGAGCCGCCGCTGCCCACCATCTCGTCCTTCAGCTCCGTGGGGGAGTGGCTGGATGCGGTGGACATGGCTCGATACAAAGACAACTTCACCGTGGCCGGGTACTGCTACCTGGAATCTGTGGCCCGGATGACCGTGCAGTGAGTGGCTCCTCCAGCTCCGAGCGTCAGTCCAGACGGACGGCTTCTGAATGTTTCTGTGTGTCCGCAGGGACGTCCTGAGCCTCGGCATCACCTCCCTGGACCATCAGAAGCTGATCCTGGCCGCCATTCAGACGCTCAGGGCGCAGGTGATCCAGATGCACGGCCGGGGGGTGCAGGTCTGACCAGTGGAGCGGGCCTAGCGCCGACGGAGGAGCTCTGGCACACCGAGAGGAAGACTCCGCTTCCATTCCTTCATCCCTTCTTCTTGTCAGAGAGGAAGAGTCTCAGCTGAGGACCTCAGAGGAGCCGCGCCGCACGTCCTTCCTGTCCTCTGCTGGCCGGACCAGAGCTTTGGCCCAGCGGCTGATTTTGGTGGAACAACCCTTTAAGACGAACCTTCTGATGTGGCCATCCGGCGCCGCTCCAACGCTGAGGGCTGCTGGCTTCGTCTATGTGGGCGTGGCTTTAGTCAGCGGCGGCGGCGCCACGCTGCTTCTGGCCCATTGAGTCTGATGGTGAAACGAACGCAGTGAAAGGTTCCAACTTCTCTCCTCCTTGGTGCTTTTCTTCGTGCCGGATGAGGAACCGCTGCGTCACGCGAAGAACATTGTAAAAAAAGTTCAAGATGGAGGCTTCAGTCTGAGCAGCTCTTCCATCCAAACCCGCCCAGGTTCCCTCCTCTACAGAGTGGGCCACCAGGGGGTGCTACAGGCGCTCAGACAACTGGGAGAAAATTAGCTGAAAAAATGTTTTTTCATAAAATTATGTTATTTGTTTTTAATGATTATAAAGTATAAGTTGTGTTGCAAAGAAAGGAGGGTGGCGTCCCACAGACTGGACAAACATGGAGCTCATTTACATGACACTGACTTTAAGACCCGCCCTCTCGCTACACACCCAATCAGGTTGGTTTCTGTTGCTCTGCTCTCATTGGTTGATAACATCAAAAATATTCTTTAGCCAAACAAACAGAATAATCATATAATTGGAGTTAAAATGTAGATTAATTCATATTATTTTCAGGTAGTTTGTTAAAGGAAAAGTCGCTGATATTCAGAATCCAAACTTCTGAACGTTCTTTAAATCTGAAATGATTCCATCCTGTTCAATAAATGATCAGTGTTTTTAATTCAGAGTAATTTTCATGTGAATGTGCTTTACTGGAGGCATCCATGTTTGTCAAAGAACACTACTGCCACCTACTGGTTTGTGACGTCACGGTGCGGTATCGGCTGTTGATCAAGTCCCAGTGCTGTATCTGGTGTTTGTCACAACGCGCTATTATCCAAGTCATCTTGAAAACATTCTTCTTCCAAATGTTGGCTACATATTACGGGTTTTTTCTCTGGCCAGAAGTTCGATGGCAAATCCTCCCTCTTCAAGTTGGCGATCCAACGACCAACCCGTCCGTGGAGGATCAGGAATCAGAAAGGTGGAATAACTCTTTTTTTCACTTTTACCCGATGTATTCCAGCATCCAGCTGCCATGCACGTGGGCATTGTCAGTTTCACTATAGCTCTGGTGAATTTCAATGGTGAAGTCCTCTGGAAATCTTCAATAATTGTTGTTGATTGCAGATGTGTCTAGTAGTTCCCATTGATTTAGCTTGTAAAGCGGGGAGAATGGCGCTAGGCTTACCGCACCGTGACGTCACTGCTGGGAGATGGCAGGAGGGAGGGGCTACTAGATTTGGGCAAAAATGGTAGCTCCCAGACTCAGTGATCGCAATGAAAATTATTTTTTTTATTTTTTTACAGATAAACGTTAAATTCATTAAATCACCGCAAACGTTTTAGTTTTAGGTATAAATAAAGATCCATTTATTCTTCCTGCTGACTGAACTTTACCTTTAAAAGAAGAGAAACAGAAAGTGGAGTGTTTAGGGCATAGAGCTTGAAATCCAGAAGTTCTGTGTTCGAGCCCCACTCCCACAGAGTGCCACTCTGGGTTAACGCCCACTCTGCTCCCCAATGGGGGGGGGGTTAAATGCAGAGGGTGGTTTGATTCTGGTTAAAGTGGGTTTTATTTCTCAGTAAACCAGAACCACTGAAGCTACTTAAGGATAAGCATGAAATGGTTCACTCTATGTGTTATAGATCTATAGAATCTGGTTGACCTTTTTCATCATGTTCTGGTTTCTGGAAGCTGTCCTGTTTTAAATCTATTATCTGTATTTATTCTGTCCTCAGAGGAAGCTTTGATTGATCTGGTTCTGGTTGATTTGGACCCTCTGCTCACAGTGGGGGGGGGGGGTGTTTATTACTGTAAATATAAACCTGGAAAAGGCAAATCTATTTTTATAATTTGTTTGATTGTTGGTTGATCTATCTGCTCACTGTGTAACGGTTCTACTGAACCATAGCTCTACCTTTGGAATATAAAGTGTTTTTTTTATGATTTTTACCTGTAGATTGAACTCTGATGGCTGTTGCTATATTTAAACGTCTTATTAAAAAACTTCCATACAATCAAGAATCTCGCCGTCTTCGTTTCTTTACACCTTAAATCAGGTTTTATGGAGGAGTGGAGATGAGGGAGGAGAACATCTGATCACAGGAGACATGCAGAACAACCTGAACACATTCTCTGCAGTGAAGCATGGTGGTGGCAGTATGATGCTGTGGGGCAGAGTGATGGGAATGTGGATGGGGCTGAGGCCCAGACAATCCTGGAAGGAAATAACCTGTAAATAATGACAGCGATTTTATGGGATGTTGGAAATCAGACACGCTCTCCAAAGGTTCCCACATGATAAAGCTTCACTTTCTACAAACGCTCATAACCTGCTCCTCACGGGCTCCTGCAGCCTCCCTCTTCCTCACCTGTGGACCATTTTCTGCTCAATCCTGTCAACTTTGGTCCCACCTCCACTACCCCTCGGAAACCAGAGAACAGTCCCAGCACGGTAACCAAGGTAACTGTTGAGTGTAAATGGAAAGCAACTGAACCAGACCGTGCCAGACCCAACCGAACCGCGCTAACCGGGTAGTAGTTCATCAGTAGGGCTTGGCGCGGTTCATCTGTGGCTCAGGTCTCTGATAACATTTCGCAGGTTTACTGGCGTGTCCGGCTTTATAATTCACAGATCTCTGTTCACAACATAAACTTCTCCTCAGCCAGTTAACAATAAATGGCATTAAATTAGCGAAGTGCGACCTGGGATGATGCAGAGACCGATCATTAAAAGTCTCACAGACCACCACAGCCGTAGAGATCCGGTCCTTCCCCATTAGAACCCTAAGTGACAATCATAAGAACACCTAGAGGTCCTTTTAGCTTAAGTGTTCCCATCAGCAACCTCCTTCCCGTCTTTGGTAGTCCTTCCAGTCTTTGGTCGTCCTTCCAGTCGTTGGTTGTCCTTCCAGTCGTTGGTCGTCCTTCCAGTCGTTGGTCCTCCTTCCAGTCGTTGGTCATCCTTCCAGTCGTTGGTCGTCCTTCCAGTCTTTGGTCGTCCCTCCAGTCGTTGGTCATCCTTCCAGTCGTTGGTCCTCCTTCCAGTCTTTGGTCGTCCCTCCAAACGTTGGTCGTCCTTCCAGTCGTTGGTCGTCCTTCCAGTTGTTGGTCGTCCTTACAGTCGTTGGTCGTCCTTCCAGTCGTTGGTCCTCCTTCCAGTCGTTGGTCGTCCTTCCAGTCGTTGGTCCTCCTTCCAGTTGTTGGTCCTCCTTCCAGTCTTTGGTCGTCCTTCCAGTCGTTGGTCGTCCTTCCAGTCGTTGGTCGTCCTTCCAGTCTTTGGTCCTCCTTCCAGTCTTTGGTCCTCCTTCCAGTTGTTGGTCCTCCTTCCAGTCGTTGGTCCTCCTTCCAGTCGTTGGTCCTCCTTCCAGTCGTTGGTCGTCCATCCAGTCGTTGGTCGTCCTTCCAGTCTTTGGTCCTCCTTCCAGTCGTTGGTCGTCCTTCCAGTCTTTGGTCCTCCTTCCAGTCGTTGGTCGTCCTTCCAGTCGTTGGTCCTCCTTCCAGTCGTTGGTCGTTCTTCCAGTCTTTGGTCCTCCTTCCAGTTGTTGGTCCTCCTTCCAGTCGTTGGTCGTCCTTCCAGTCGTTGGTCCTCCTTCCAGTTGTTGGTCCTCCTTCCAGTCTTTGGTCGTCCTTCCAGTCGTTGGTCGTCCTTCCAGTCGTTGGTCGTCCTTCCAGTCTTTGGTCGTCCTTCCAGTCGTTGGTCGTCCTTCCAGTTGTTGGTCCTCCTTCCAGTCTTTGGTAGTCCTTCCAGTCTTTGGTCGTCCTTCCAGTCGTTGGTCCTCCTTCCAGTCGTTGGTCGTCCTTCCAGTCGTTGGTTGTCCTTCCAGTCATTGGTCCTCCTTCCAGTCGTTGGTCGTCCTTCCAGTCGTTGGTCCTCCTTCCAGTCGTTGGTCGTCCTTCCAGTCGTTGGTCCTCCTTCCAGTTGTTGGTCCTCCTTCCAGTCTTTGGTCGTCCTTCCAGTCGTTGGTCGTCCTTCCAGTCGTTGGTCGTCCTTCCAGTCGTTGGTCGTCCTTCCAGTCTTTGGTCCTCCTTCCAGTCTTTGGTCCTCCTTCCAGTCGTTGGTCCTCCTTCCAGTCGTTGGTCGTCCATCCAGTCGTTGGTCGTCCTTCCAGTCTTTGGTAGTCCTTCCAGTCTTTGGTCCTCCTTCCAGTCGTTGGTCGTCCTTCCAGTCTTTGGTCCTCCTTCCAGTCGTTGGTCGTCCTTCCAGTCGTTGGTCCTCCTTCCAGTCGTTGGTCGTTCTTCCAGTCTTTGGTCCTCCTTCCAGTTGTTGGTCCTCCTTCCAGTCGTTGGTCGTCCTTCCAGTCGTTGGTCCTCCTTCCAGTCTTTGGTCCTCCTTCCAGTCTTTGGTCCTCCTTCCAGTCGTTGGTCGTCCTTCCAGTCGTTGGTCGTCCTTCCAGTCTTTGGTCCTCCTTCCAGTCGTTGGTCGTCCCTCCAGTCGTTGGTCGTCCTTCCAGTCTTTGGTCGTCCTTCCAGTCGTTGGTCGTCCTTCCAGTTGTTGGTCCTCCTTCCAGTCTTTGGTAGTCCTTCCAGTCTTTGGTCGTCCTTCCAGTTGTTGGTCCTCCTTCCAGTCGTTGGTCGTCCTTCCAGTCGTTGGTCGTCCTTCCAGTCGTTGGTCGTCCTTCCAGTCATTGGTCCTCCTTCCAGTCGTTGGTCGTCCTTCCAGTCGTTGGTCCTCCTTCCAGTCGTTGGTCGTCCTTCCAGTCGTTGGTCCTCCTTCCAGTTGTTGGTCCTCCTTCCAGTCGTTGGTCGTCCTTCCAGTCGTTGGTCGTCCTTCCAGTCGTTGGTCGTCCTTCCAGTCTTTGGTCCTCCTTCCAGTCTTTGGTCCTCCTTCCAGTTGTTGGTCCTCCTTCCAGTCGTTGGTCCTCCTTCCAGTCGTTGGTCGTCCATCCAGTCGTTGGTCGTCCTTCCAGTCTTTGGTAGTCCTTCCAGTCTTTGGTCCTCCTTCCAGTCGTTGGTCGTCCTTCCAGTCTTTGGTCCTCCTTCCAGTCGTTGGTCGTCCTTCCAGTCGTTGGTCCTCCTTCCAGTCGTTGGTCGTTCTTCCAGTCTTTGGTCCTCCTTCCAGTTGTTGGTCCTCCTTCCAGTCGTTGGTCGTCCTTCCAGTCGTTGGTCCTCCTTCCAGTTGTTGGTCCTCCTTCCAGTCTTTGGTCCTCCTTCCAGTCGTTGGTCGTCCTTCCAGTCGTTGGTCCTCCTTCCAGTCGTTGGTCGTCCTTCCAGTCTTTGGTCCTCCTTCCAGTCGTTGGTCGTCCCTCCAGTCGTTGGTCGTCCTTCCAGTCGTTGGTCGTCCTTCCAGTCTTTGGTCGTCCTTCCAGTCGTTGGTCGTCCTTCCAGTTGTTGGTCCTCCTTCCAGTCTTTGGTAGTCCTTCCAGTCTTTGGTCGTCCTTCCAGTTGTTGGTCCTCCTTCCAGTCGTTGGTCGTCCTTCCAGTCATTGGTCGTCCTTCCAGTCGTTGGTCGTCCTTCCAGTCATTGGTCCTCCTTCCAGTCATTGGTCCTCCTTCCAGTCGTTGGTCGTCCTTCCAGTCGTTGGTCTTTCTTCCAGTCGTTGGTCCTCCTTCCAGTTGTTGGTCCTCCTTCCAGTCTTTGGTCGTCCTTCCAGTCTTTGGTCGTCCTTCCAGTCGTTGGTCGTCCTTCCAGTCGTTGGTCGTCCTTCCAGTCTTTGGTCCTCCTTCCAGTCTTTGGTCCTCCTTCCAGTTGTTGGTCCTCCTTCCAGTCTTTGGTCTTCCTTCCAGTTGTTGGTCCTCCTTCCAGTCGTTGGTCCTCCTTCCAGTCGTTGGTCGTACTTCCAGTCTTTGGTCCTCCTTCCAGTCTTTGGTCCTCCTTCCAGTTGTTGGTCCTCCTTCCAGTCGTTGGTCCTCCTTCCAGTCGTTGGTCGTCCTTCCAGTCGTTGGTCGTCCTTCCAGTCATTGGTCCTCCTTCCAGTCGTTGGTCGTCCTTCCAGTCGTTGGTCCTCCTTCCAGTCGTTGGTCGTCCTTCCAGTCGTTGGTCCTCCTTCCAGTAGTTGGTCCTCCTTCCAGTCTTTGGTCGTCCTTCCAGTCGTTGGTCGTCCTTCCAGTCGTTGGTCGTCCTTCCAGTCTTTGGTCCTCCTTCCAGTCTTTGGTCCTCCTTCCAGTTGTTGGTCCTCCTTCCAGTCGTTGGTCCTCCTTCCAGTCGTTGGTCGTCCATCCAGTCGTTGGTCGTCCTTCCAGTCTTTGGTAGTCCTTCCAGTCTTTGGTCCTCCTTCCAGTCGTTGGTCGTCCTTCCAGTCTTTGGTCCTCCTTCCAGTCGTTGGTCGTCCTTCCAGTCGTTGGTCCTCCTTCCAGTCGTTGGTCGTTCTTCCAGTCTTTGGTCCTCCTTCCAGTTGTTGGTCCTCCTTCCAGTCGTTGGTCGTCCTTCCAGTCGTTGGTCCTCCTTCCACTTGTTGGTCCTCCTTCCAGTCTTTGGTCCTCCTTCCAGTCGTTGGTCGTCCTTCCAGTCGTTGGTCCTCCTTCCAGTCGTTGGTCGTCCTTCCAGTCTTTGGTCCTCCTTCCAGTCGTTGGTCGTCCCTCCAGTCGTTGGTCGTCCTTCCAGTCGTTGGTCGTCCTTCCAGTCTTTGGTCGTCCTTCCAGTCGTTGGTCGTCCTTCCAGTTGTTGGTCCTCCTTCCAGTCTTTGGTAGTCCTTCCAGTCTTTGGTCGTCCTTCCAGTTGTTGGTCCTCCTTCCAGTCGTTGGTCGTCCTTCCAGTCGTTGGTCGTCCTTCCAGTCATTGGTCCTCCTTCCAGTCGTTGGTCCTCCTTCCAGTCGTTGGTCCTCCTTCCAGTCGTTGGTCGTCCTTCCAGTCGTTGGTCCTCCTTCCAGTCTTTGGTCGTCCTTCCAGTCTTTGGTCGTCCTTCCAGTCGTTGGTCGTCCTTCCAGTCTTTGGTCCTCCTTCCAGTCTTTGGTCCTCCTTCCAGTTGTTGGTCCTCCTTCCAGTCGTTGGTCCTCCTTCCAGTCGTTGGTCGTCCTTCCAGTCGTTGGTCCTCCTTCCAGTCTTTGGTCCTCCTTCCAGTTGTTGGTCCTCCTTCCAGTCGTTGGTCCTCCTTCCAGTCGTTGGTCGTCCTTCCAGTCGTTGGTCCTCCTTCCAGTCGTTGGTCCTTCCAGTCTTTGGTCCTTCCAGTCATTGGTCCTCCTTCCAGTCGTTGGTCGTCCTTCCAGTCTTTGGTCCTCCTTCCAGTCATTGGTCCTCCTTCCAGTCGTTGGTCGTCCTTCCAGATGTTGGTCCTCCTTCCAGTCTTTGGTCCTCCTTCCAGTTGTTGGTCCTCCTTCCAGTCGTTGGTCGTCCTTCCAGTCTTTGGTCCTTCCAGTCTTTGGTCCTCCTTCCAGTCTTTGGTCCTCCTTCCAATCTTTGGTCCTCCTTCCAATCTTTGGTTGTCCTTCCAGTCTTTGGTCCTCCTTCCAGTTGTTGGTCCTCCTTCCAGTCATTGGTCCTCCTTCCAGTCTTTGGTCCTTCCAGACATTGGTCCTCCTTCCAATCTTTGGTCCTCCTTCCAATCTTTGGTTGTCCTTCCAGTCTTTGGTCCTCCTTCCAGTTGTTGGTCCTCCTTCCAGTCTTTGGTCCTCCTTCCAGTCTTTGGTCCTTCCAGACATTGGTCCTCCTTCCAGTCTTTGGTCCTCCTTCCAGTCTTTGGTCCTCCTTCCAATCTTTGGTTGTCCTTCCAGTCTTTGGTCCTCCTTCCAGTTGTTGGTCCTCCTTCCAGTCTTTGGTCCTCCTTCCAGTCTTTGGTCGTCCTTCCAGTCGTTGGTCGTCCTTCCAGTTGTTGGTCCTCCTTCCAGTCGTTGGTCGTCTTTCCAGTCTTTGGTCGTCCTTCCAGTCGTTGGTCGTCCTTCCAGTCGTTGGTCGTCCTTCCACTCGTTGGTCGTCCTTCCAGTCTTTGGTCGTCCATCCAGTCGTTGGTCGTCCTTCCAGTCTTTGGTCGTCCTTCCAATCTTTGGTCGTCCTTCCAGTCGTTGGTCGTCCATCCAGTCGTTGGTCGTCCTTCCAGTCTTTGGTCGTCCTTCCAATCTTTGGTCGTCCTTCCAGTCTTTGGTCGTCCATCCAGTCTTTGGTCGTCCATCCAGTCGTTGGTCGTCCTTCCAGTCTTTGGTCGTCCTTCCAATCTTTGGTCGTCCTTCCAGTCGTTGGTCGTCCATCCAGTCGTTGGTCCTTCAGGTGTCTCTTGGTTTCCATTTTAATCCAGGAACTTCACGATTGAACAGGGTAGAGTTTTGTTGCCTCTCAGTAAAAGGGTCAGAGGTTTCATTCTGCTGGGCATCTTTAATATATTTATTTAAAGTGTTAATGAAGCTCAATTTAAACAGTTAATTCTGCTCAGATATGGAATAAATTCACCACAACTTATATTAAATTAAGAGTTTATCAACAATAATCACTCCGCTCCAAGTCAAACAGATTTAAGGAATAATAATAATGTTTGATTAATTGATTTGCTTAATCAGGAACAAATAATTTCAGTTTATTGATTCTTAGCTTTCCTTAACTGAGCTAGCAGACATGCGGGGTTTCATCAGAGTATTTAAGATCAATTGTTAATTAAAATCTAATGATCATATGAGGAAACACTAACTGTGATGTTATAGTCGTGTTTAAGCCTTTAGTTAAATAAAGTGTGTTTACCATACAGCCCAACATTAAACAATCAACTGATCAAAGATCATCAGAGAGACACTTAGCTGGAAAACCTTTCCCTAAATTCTCCAGACCTGCAGACCTCTGTTGATCTCCAGCATTTAGCAGCTTAGCATAGCATGTTGGTCCTCCTTCCAGTTGTTGGTCCTCCTTCCAGTCTTTGGTCGTCCTTCCAGTCGTTGGTCGTCCTTCCAGTCGTTGGTCGTCCTTCCAGTCGTTGGTCGTCCTTCCAGTCTTTGGTCCTCCTTCCAGTCTTTGGTCCTCCTTCCAGTTGTTGGTCCTCCTTCCAGTCGTTGGTCCTCCTTCCAGTCGTTGGTCGTCCATCCAGTCGTTGGTCGTCCTTCCAGTCTTTGGTAGTCCTTCCAGTCTTTGGTCCTCCTTCCAGTCGTTGGTCGTCCTTCCAGTCTTTGGTCCTCCTTCCAGTCGTTGGTCGTCCTTCCAGTCGTTGGTCCTCCTTCCAGTCGTTGGTCGTTCTTCCAGTCTTTGGTCCTCCTTCCAGTTGTTGGTCCTCCTTCCAGTCGTTGGTCGTCCTTCCAGTCGTTGGTCCTCCTTCCAGTTGTTGGTCCTCCTTCCAGTCTTTGGTCCTCCTTCCAGTCGTTGGTCGTCCTTCCAGTCGTTGGTCCTCCTTCCAGTCGTTGGTCGTCCTTCCAGTCTTTGGTCCTCCTTCCAGTCGTTGGTCGTCCCTCCAGTCGTTGGTCGTCCTTCCAGTCGTTGGTCGTCCTTCCAGTCTTTGGTCGTCCTTCCAGTCGTTGGTCGTCCTTCCAGTTGTTGGTCCTCCTTCCAGTCTTTGGTAGTCCTTCCAGTCTTTGGTCGTCCTTCCAGTTGTTGGTCCTCCTTCCAGTCGTTGGTCGTCCTTCCAGTCATTGGTCGTCCTTCCAGTCGTTGGTCGTCCTTCCAGTCATTGGTCCTCCTTCCAGTCATTGGTCCTCCTTCCAGTCGTTGGTCGTCCTTCCAGTCGTTGGTCTTTCTTCCAGTCGTTGGTCCTCCTTCCAGTTGTTGGTCCTCCTTCCAGTCTTTGGTCGTCCTTCCAGTCTTTGGTCGTCCTTCCAGTCGTTGGTCGTCCTTCCAGTCGTTGGTCGTCCTTCCAGTCTTTGGTCCTCCTTCCAGTCTTTGGTCCTCCTTCCAGTTGTTGGTCCTCCTTCCAGTCTTTGGTCTTCCTTCCAGTTGTTGGTCCTCCTTCCAGTCGTTGGTCCTCCTTCCAGTCGTTGGTCGTACTTCCAGTCTTTGGTCCTCCTTCCAGTCTTTGGTCCTCCTTCCAGTTGTTGGTCCTCCTTCCAGTCGTTGGTCCTCCTTCCAGTCGTTGGTCGTCCTTCCAGTCGTTGGTCGTCCTTCCAGTCATTGGTCCTCCTTCCAGTCGTTGGTCGTCCTTCCAGTCGTTGGTCCTCCTTCCAGTCGTTGGTCGTCCTTCCAGTCGTTGGTCCTCCTTCCAGTAGTTGGTCCTCCTTCCAGTCTTTGGTCGTCCTTCCAGTCGTTGGTCGTCCTTCCAGTCGTTGGTCGTCCTTCCAGTCGTTGGTCGTCCTTCCAGTCTTTGGTCCTCCTTCCAGTCTTTGGTCCTCCTTCCAGTTGTTGGTCCTCCTTCCAGTCGTTGGTCCTCCTTCCAGTCGTTGGTCGTCCATCCAGTCGTTGGTCGTCCTTCCAGTCTTTGGTAGTCCTTCCAGTCTTTGGTCCTCCTTCCAGTCGTTGGTCGTCCTTCCAGTCTTTGGTCCTCCTTCCAGTCGTTGGTCGTCCTTCCAGTCGTTGGTCCTCCTTCCAGTCGTTGGTCGTTCTTCCAGTCTTTGGTCCTCCTTCCAGTTGTTGGTCCTCCTTCCAGTCGTTGGTCGTCCTTCCAGTCGTTGGTCCTCCTTCCAGTTGTTGGTCCTCCTTCCAGTCTTTGGTCCTCCTTCCAGTCGTTGGTCGTCCTTCCAGTCGTTGGTCCTCCTTCCAGTCGTTGGTCGTCCTTCCAGTCTTTGGTCCTCCTTCCAGTCGTTGGTCGTCCCTCCAGTCGTTGGTCGTCCTTCCAGTCGTTGGTCGTCCTTCCAGTCTTTGGTCGTCCTTCCAGTCGTTGGTCGTCCTTCCAGTTGTTGGTCCTCCTTCCAGTCTTTGGTAGTCCTTCCAGTCTTTGGTCGTCCTTCCAGTTGTTGGTCCTCCTTCCAGTCGTTGGTCGTCCTTCCAGTCGTTGGTCGTCCTTCCAGTCATTGGTCCTCCTTCCAGTCGTTGGTCGTCCTTCCAGTCGTTGGTCCTCCTTCCAGTCGTTGGTCGTCCTTCCAGTCGTTGGTCCTCCTTCCAGTCTTTGGTCGTCCTTCCAGTCTTTGGTCGTCCTTCCAGTCGTTGGTCGTCCTTCCAGTCGTTGGTCGTCCTTCCAGTCTTTGGTCCTCCTTCCAGTCTTTGGTCCTCCTTCCAGTTGTTGGTCCTCCTTCCAGTCGTTGGTCCTCCTTCCAGTCGTTGGTCGTCCTTCCAGTCGTTGGTCCTCCTTCCAGTCTTTGGTCCTCCTTCCAGTTGTTGGTCCTCCTTCCAGTCGTTGGTCCTCCTTCCAGTCGTTGGTCGTCCTTCCAGTCGTTGGTCCTCCTTCCAGTCGTTGGTCCTTCCAGTCTTTGGTCCTTCCAGTCATTGGTCCTCCTTCCAGTCGTTGGTCGTCCTTCCAGTCTTTGGTCCTCCTTCCAGTCATTGGTCCTCCTTCCAGTCGTTGGTCGTCCTTCCAGATGTTGGTCCTCCTTCCAGTCTTTGGTCCTCCTTCCAGTTGTTGGTCCTCCTTCCAGTCGTTGGTCGTCCTTCCAGTCTTTGGTCCTTCCAGTCTTTGGTCCTCCTTCCAGTCTTTGGTCCTCCTTCCAATCTTTGGTCCTCCTTCCAATCTTTGGTTGTCCTTCCAGTCTTTGGTCCTCCTTCCAGTTGTTGGTCCTCCTTCCAGTCATTGGTCCTCCTTCCAGTCTTTGGTCCTTCCAGACATTGGTCCTCCTTCCAATCTTTGGTCCTCCTTCCAATCTTTGGTTGTCCTTCCAGTCTTTGGTCCTCCTTCCAGTTGTTGGTCCTCCTTCCAGTCTTTGGTCCTCCTTCCAGTCTTTGGTCCTTCCAGACATTGGTCCTCCTTCCAGTCTTTGGTCCTCCTTCCAGTCTTTGGTCCTTCTTCCAATCTTTGGTTGTCCTTCCAGTCTTTGGTCCTCCTTCCAGTTGTTGGTCCTCCTTCCAGTCTTTGGTCCTCCTTCCAGTCTTTGGTCGTCCTTCCAGTCGTTGGTCGTCCTTCCAGTTGTTGGTCCTCCTTCCAGTCGTTGGTCGTCTTTCCAGTCTTTGGTCGTCCTTCCAGTCGTTGGTCGTCCTTCCAGTCGTTGGTCGTCCTTCCACTCGTTGGTCGTCCTTCCAGTCTTTGGTCGTCCATCCAGTCGTTGGTCGTCCTTCCAGTCTTTGGTCGTCCTTCCAATCTTTGGTCGTCCTTCCAGTCGTTGGTCGTCCATCCAGTCGTTGGTCGTCCTTCCAGTCTTTGGTCGTCCTTCCAATCTTTGGTCGTCCTTCCAGTCTTTGGTCGTCCATCCAGTCTTTGGTCGTCCATCCAGTCGTTGGTCGTCCTTCCAGTCTTTGGTCGTCCTTCCAATCTTTGGTCGTCCTTCCAGTCGTTGGTCGTCCATCCAGTCGTTGGTCCTTCAGGTGTCTCTTGGTTTCCATTTTAATCCAGGAACTTCACGATTGAACAGGGTAGAGTTTTGTTGCCTCTCAGTAAAAGGGTCAGAGGTTTCATTCTGCTGGGCATCTTTAATATATTTATTTAAAGTGTTAATGAAGCTCAATTTAAACAGTTAATTCTGCTCAGATATGGAATAAATTCACCACAACTTATATTAAATTAAGAGTTTATCAACAATAATCACTCCGCTCCAAGTCAAACAGATTTAAGGAATAATAATAATGTTTGATTAATTGATTTGCTTAATCAGGAACAAATAATTTCAGTTTATTGATTCTTAGCTTTCCTTAACTGAGCTAGCAGACATGCGGGGTTTCATCAGAGTATTTAAGATCAATTGTTAATTAAAATCTAATGATCATATGAGGAAACACTAACTGTGATGTTATAGTCGTGTTTAAGCCTTTAGTTAAATAAAGTGTGTTTACCATACAGCCCAACATTAAACAATCAACTGATCAAAGATCATCAGAGAGACACTTAGCTGGAAAACCTTTCCCTAAATTCTCCGGACCTGCAGACCTCTGTTGATCTCCAGCATTTAGCAGCTTAGCATAGCAGCTCCCAGTAGGGGGTCCTCCATCTTCCACATGCTTCACCGTATTTAACTCCACACCTCCAGCCTGTTCAGGCCTCTGAAAGTTCCAGGAACTCAGAGAGAAATGATGCAACTGGCAACATTCAAGGTAAACTAGTGTAAGTTTGCCTTGAATGTTGGGGGCTTTCTGATGCAGCTCAGGGGGGCTCAGGTTTGCATATCCTCTGGGAGTGTCTCTGAAGGTGGAGAGTCCATCAGCAGAGCAAACCTTCATCCTCCTGCCTCAATGATGCAGGTGTGGGTTCTCTCCAGGTACTCCAGCTTCCTCCTGCAGTCCAGAACCTTGACCGTTAGGTTGACTGGTGCCTTTAAATAGTCCTGAGTGTTTGGTGCCCATAGAGAGAGACCCCCCGCCACCACGACCCTGATGAAAAAAGTGTGACCAAGTACGTGCAAGCTTTTGGTGAGCGCCTGTGTCCTAATGGTCTAGCTCAGAAGCATCTAGCTGACTCTCAGAGAAACATGATAAAGACGTCTGTCAAAAGAGTTTTTCAAGTAGGAGATCAGGTTGTTGCACTGCTACCAGTTTCTGGCTCAGCCTTCTCTGCCAGATTTGATGGCCCTCATGAAATCCCAGAGAAAGTAGGGGAGAATGATTATGTTATTGGACCCCTAATCAGCAGCGCAAAAGTCCTGTCTGCCATGTGAACATGCTTAAGTTGTACAACTCTCGATCTGCATCAGAATCTAATGGAGTGTGTGCTCCAGTTGCAGTCACACCTCCACTAGAAGTAGAGGAGCTAAATAATGCTGATGGCCTAAGAATGAAATATCCTGTCTATTCTAGTTGTCTAGCATCAAAAGGATATAATGGTCCTCACTGGTGAATACACGTGCTCATTTAATGATGTACCAATCTGTACAACAGTTATAGAACATGGCATAGATGTTCAGAATGCAAAGCCCATCAAACAGCATCCTTACCGTGCTAATCCTATAAAGCAGGAGACTGCATACCTGCTGGAACATGGTTTAGCCAAACCTAGTCAAAGTCCCTGGAGCTCACCTTGTTTGTTAGAAACCAAGTCCGATGGTTCACCACGCTTTATCACGGACTTTCGTAAGGTAAATTCTGTCAGCGTACCTGATGCATATCCTCTCCCTAGGATTGAAGACTGTGTGAACAATATTGGAACTGCAAAATATGTAATAAGTTGGACCTTCTCAAGGGCTATTGGCAAATCCCCTTAACCGAAAGGGCTTCCGACATTTCCGCTTTTGTGACCCCACATAACTTTCTGCAGTATAATGTTATGGCGTTTGGTATGTGTAATGCTCCAGCTACTTTTCAGAGGCTGATAAATACAGTACTGCAGGGAATCTCCAACTGCAGAGCTTATTTAGACGATCTGGTGGTTTATACTGAAACCTGACAGGAACATTTGCAAGGCCACTGTGACAGAGCAGTTGGACAAGGCCAAGTTTGTGCCCTCAATGCCAAGTTGTGGCAATTAGCGATTATCCCACAACCAAAACACGTCGTGAGCTGCGTAGATTTCTGAGCATGGTTGGCTATTAGCGTAACCTTTGCAGAATTTTCTCCTCAGTAGTTAAACCATCAACCAATCTACTTAGTCCAATGAATGACTTTGTTTGGTCAGATGAATGCCAGAATGCTTTGAAAGTGCTAAGTGTCTTCTTTGCCACACACCAGTACTAGCTGCACCTAATCTGACCCGACCTTTCAAGCTGGAAGTGGATGGCAGCGCTGTTGGGGCTGGAAGATTTGCAGGGTCTAAATCATCCTGTCTGCTATTTCTCTCGCAAGTTTAACAAACATCAACTAAACTATTCCACCATTGAAAAGAAAACCATGGCTCTGTTGTTGGCTCTTCAGCACTTCCATATTTATCTTGGTTCCGGTAGTTAACCGACGGATGTATTCACTGATCATAATCACTAGTATTTCTTTCACGCATGTATAACCACAATCAGCGTCTTATACGGTGAGCAATCCTTTTACAGGAATACAACCAGAACATTCGACATAAGAAAGGAACAGAAAATGGTCTTGCAGATGGCCTTTCCAGGATGTGAGTGTGCTTGTTTTGGGGCTTTAAGACTGCAGCCTTGTTTTCTTATGCAGGTTCAGCTCTGACAAATCTTGCTTGTTGGCTTCAGAGGAGCAGTGCCACGATTGGACCAGCCGAGGATTGTCAGGCCAATCAGGATGTTGATGAAGCCCACCTGCACCTTAGAAAAGGCTCCTGGAAAGCTTTGAGTTTGGGGACAGCTGGTAGGAAAAAGGTTTTGTTAAGCTGTTAGAACTCTTTGAGCTAGCTTGCATATTTTTTCTGAATCTGCTTTAGCTGGACTTGTTCCAGCTAGAAGCTTGTGTTTGGGAGGTTCTGCGCTCCCCTTGTCTTTTCTTTTGGTTTGTTTTGTGTTAAACTTCCTTTTCTTTTATTTTATTTGGGTTAAGCTGTATTGTGTTTTGGTTCTGTCAGACCACCTTTTCTAATAAATCATTTTACATTCTACTTATTTGCTCTGGACACGTTTTTATGTTACCTCCCCAGAACCCCCTAGACCTTGGGGGGCGTAACATAATTAGGGGCTTGTCCGGGATCTCTTAGGATCCCTGTGTCCAGACTTAAGGGGGACATTTTGAGTTGCCTGTATCCAGGAACCATGTCAGTTCCATTCAGTCTGGAGCGCTTTTTAGCCGACCCCTCTCTTTAGCTTATAGATAGCTGCCGCAAGTGTCAGTTGCTGCAAATTGTGGAGAATTTTAGGTTGCAGGTCCCAAAATAGGTCCTTAAAGGTGACCTAAAGCTCTGATAGTGGACAGGTTGGTGGGGGTTGGTGTGATCAAAGAGCTGATCTGTCTGAGGCTGCTGCAGTGCCAGCCAAAAGGCCTTGTCTGACAAGGACCTCAAAGATGTTCCTAGTGTGGAGGCAGCAGTGAGTGACCGGGGAAAGACACCTCGTACACTCCCTCGCTATGATCCACGTCTTCTGTGAGCCCAGAAGGACGAGATGGAGCACGTTTGAAGGTGAGGTTGGCGCGTCTCCAGATGGAGGCAGAGGAGAAAGCCCAGGACAGGAGACAGATCAGGAGGCGGGACATAGAGGCTGATATTCAGCTGGAGGCCCAGAATCACGCCCCCCCCTGCCTCTGTCACACCAGGTCCCACCTCCATGTCTGCGATGCCATTCGATATTAGTAAGTGTATTTCGTTAGTGCCTGTTTCAGAGAATCTGAGGTTGACTCATGCTTTGCAGCATTTGAGCGCGTTGCTGGTGCTTTACAATGGCCTGGGCAAACCTGGCCTGTGTTGTTAAAATGCAAGTTTTCTGGTAAAGCTCAAGAGGTGTTGGCAGCGCTTCCTTTAAAAGATACGATCTGGTGAAAGCTGCTGTCTAACAAGCTTATAAGTCGGTCCCAGAAGCATTTAGACAAAAGTTTTGACAGCAAAAGAAAACTGCTGGACAAACGTATGTTGAGTTTGGCAGACAGAAAGGCGTTCCCTTTGATAAGTGGAGCGCTGCTTCCAAGGTCCACCACCATGATGCTTTACATCAGCTAATATTGTTAGACTTTAGGAAGTGTATTGCAGATCGTTGGATTTAAATGAACAGACAGTGAACACTCCAGCGTCTGCTGCTGTTCTTGTAGATGAGTATCTGCTGACTCATAAGTCAGCTTTCATTGTTAACAATAAGTTACATGTTAATGCTGAGCCAAATACCCTGATGGTTAAAACCTGTCCCTAAAGAAAGCAGGGAAGGTTTCTATTGTCACAACCCTGGACATGGCTGATTGTTTAGGTCAGAGCGAATGAGATCACAGCATGCATACACAATGAGACCATTTTATTTATCTCATAAAGCTGCAGCACCAATCCATACTTTTTATATTACAGTTTTATTGGACTTGAGGATTGGAGTTGGAGGCTTAATGAGTTTCATCTGGTAGTGAATCTGTTGGAGCCTCCTACGCAGCCCAGGCTCTGCTCCTCCGTTTGGTTCATTCATTACTGCAGCTTTAGCTCCTCTCTGTCCTCATCAGCCTGAAACTAACAGAAGTTCCTCCTTCCAACCATCCAGAGGATCCGGAATGTCAGACCAGATGTAAGCACATGCGTGTGGATCTGTTCGCTGTAGATCTTTGTGCTTCAGAGCGGGTTAGCTAAGGTTAGCCTTTCACTTTTTACCTTCAGACATCAAGCAGCATCAGAAGGTAGAGCTGCTGCTTCTGATCAGAGGATCACCCTCCTCCCCTTTTCTCCCTGAAAGATGATCCTTTAATACCATCAACGCTTCTTCAGGCCCCAGATCCACCAGCAGGACCAGCAGATGAGGCCAGGCAGCTTCAGCAGGGGGGCCCCCCAGGGGTGGGTGCCCTGCTGCTCGGCCCCCTCTGTGGGTGACTCTATCTTGCAGGAAAACATTAAGCAGGGAGCAGAAGAAAAACATTATTTTCATTTCAATTATATTCAGTTTATTTCTATAGCTCCAATTCACATCATGTCATCTCAGGTCACTTTATAGATCCAGATCAACCAGATCATCCAGTCAGATTGATTCAAAGTTCTCTATCTAAGGAAAACCAGCTGATTGCATCGACTCATTGACTCTTCAGCAATCCCTCACACTAAGCATGCTTGTAGAGACAGTGGAGAGGAAAAACTCCCTTTGAACAGGAAGAAACCTCCAGCAGAACCAGGCTCAGTGTGAGCGGCCATCTGCTGAGGCCCACTGGGGTTCAAGGAGACAGAAGCAGACATAGAAAAAGAAGCATAGATACAAAAGGCAACCAGCTCCACAGCGTCCAGGAAACACACAGCCAGGCAGACGAGCTCCGAGCCAGCTCCCATGTCAGAGGATGAAGAGAGCACATCCAGTTAGTCACAGTCAGAGAAACAGGACTACACTGGAAAACAGGCCAAGCTCCAACATCTAGAAACAAAGGTGTTGATGGCAGCAGCACAGCTGATATTTCTCTCCAGGATGGAGTCACAGCCAAACAGGAACAGACCAGATGAAGCTACTATGAGAAAAAGCAGAGAGAGCAGAACGTTAGAGATTGAACTAACAGATTCTGCAGAGTGGGAGAATAGAGATAGAATGAAGCAGAATGATGAAAAAGGGGTCCCTATGTCCTCCAACAGTCTAAGCCTATAGCAGCAGAACTATAGAGATAGATCAGGATAACCTGAGCCACTCTAACTAGCAGCTTTATCAAAAAGGAAAGTTTTAAGCCTAGCCTTAAAAGTAGACAGGGTGTCTGCCTCACGGACTAAAACTGGTAGTTGGTTCCACAGGAGAGGAGCCTGATAACTAAAAGATCTGCCTCCCATTCTACTTTTAGAAATTCTAGGAACCACTAGTAAACCTGCAGATTGAGAGCGAAGTGCTCTGTTAGGAACATAAGGAACAATCAGATCTCTGATATAAGATGGAGCTTGGCCATTTAAGGCTTTATATGTGAGAAGGAGGATTTTAAATTCTATTCTGGATTTAACAGGAAGCCAATGAAGAGAAGCCAGGATAGGAGAGATATGATCTCTCTTTTTAATTTTCATCAGAACTCTGGCTGCAGCATTTTGGATCAGCTGAAGGCTTTTAACTACAGTTTGTGGACTTCCTGATAGTAAAGAATTACAATAGTCCAGCCTTGAAGTAACAAATGCATGGACTAGTTTCTCAGCATCACCCCTGGACAGGAGATTGCTCATTTTTGCAATATTCCTCAGATGAAAGAAGGAAATTCTAGAAACCTCTTTGATCTGGGATTTAAATGACAGGTCCTGATCAAAAACATCACCAAGATTTTTTACTTTATTATCTGAAATCAGTTTAATCCCATCCAAATGAAGTGACTGGCTAATCAGCTTCTTTTTCAGAGACTCTGGTCCAAAGACTATAACTTCTGTTTTGTCTGCATTCAGAAGCAGAAAGTTAAGAGTCATCCAGGTTTTTATGCCTGTTTTGACTTTTTAATCATGTATGATGATAAAAGGTCAAACAAAATGTAGACTAAGAGCCGAGCTGGAGGAGAAAATATAAATCTATTCTCTGTTAAATTGTAATTTTTTTTATTAATTCATTGATGATAGATTTAATGAATTTAATGGAATCTAAAGCTAAACTCCTCAGTTTGGTCTCAGCTTCCATGTTTGTTCCTGTTATTTGGACAAGAACCTGTAGAGACCTGCAGCTAGAGGAGGAGGAGGAGGAGGAAGATGCTCCCGGGAGACCCCCCCCGAACAGATGAAAGCTGCAGAAAGAGGAGCAGATCCTCCACTAAGCTACTGTGAAGGAGAAAATGAACAAAGGTTCTGCTGAGTTCAAATCGGCTTTGGAGGATTAATCTGAGCTTCATAAGGACGAGAAGGTAAACAACTGGAGGAGGACAGGGAGGCTCAGGACGTAAAAGCTTGTCCCTCCTGAGGAACAAAGAGCTGAAAGCAGCTGCTGAATGAAGGAAGGGAAGAAGATGAAGGCTTGGGGCCCCTGGGAGCCTCACTGAGGCTGATGGCGGGTCCAGCTCATTAATGCAGCAGATCCTCCTCTTTTTCCCAGCGCCTCACCTGCTTCAGTCTGATCAGAACCTCCTGAGGGCCGCATCCACCTTCAGGTCTCCTGCCTCCTTCAGAACCATCACAGCCAACAGATCCAGACCGGCTGCCATGTAGCAGAGTCACGCTGCCATCTAGTGGCCAACCCACTGAACTGCAGCATGGAGCAAAGCTCCCCGAACATTAGTGGCCGTCAGGTTCTGTCAGAACAACCCGGTCCACCTTTAACGCCTTGGTTCTGGAGCAGAGGTTCTAAGCAGAGGTTCTGGAGCAAAGGTTCTGGAGCAGAGGTTCTAAGCAGAGGTTCTGGAGCAAAGGTTCTGGAGCAGAGGTTCTAAGCAGAGGTTCTGGAGCAGAGGTTCTGGAGCAGAGGTTCTAAGCAGAGGTTCTGGAGCAGAGGTTCTGGAGCAGAGGTTCTGCAGCAGAGGTTCTGGAGCAAAGGTTCTGGAGCAGAGGTTCTGGAGCAGAGGTTCTGGAGCAGAGGTTCTGCAGCAGAGGTTCTGCAGGATACCAGATGTTCTATAAACCCAGCAGCTCATCATCCTGCGGTTCTGCTTAGAGCTCCTTCAGACTAATGGCTGCCGGGTTCTGGAAGGATTTGGTTCTTCTGGAACCAGAACCTTCAGCTTCAGCAGCAGCTGCTGTGATTTCGGACTAAAAGCAGCAGAGAAGCTGAGCACTGGAAGAGGTTCTGAGTTCTGATCCGGTTCTCCTCCATGGAATCAGCTCAGAACTCTGCAGGGGAATGAGAGCAGCTTCCTCCTGCATGCAGGAGCGCAATGAAGGAGGTCTGCTCATCGGATCGGATCATTTAGATCTGAGCTCCTCCATTCTGACCGCAGGTCCAGATGATCCAATCAGCTGCTTCCCCTTGAAGAGAACATGGAACTAAGCCTTCTGATTGGACCATCACTGATGAAAGCAAAGGAAATGGGCCAGAAGAAGAAGAGGGAGAAGATTCTGAAAGGGACCCGACATCCATTGTCCTCCAGAAACAACCAAAGGAACCTTCAGGTTCTGTTTGGGTTCTGAATGATTCTGCAGATGTTAGCGGAGCGCTGCATCAAAGGAACCAGAGGACCTTAACCGGGTCGACCCGCTGGATCCACAGCATCCCGGGTCGCCCAAAGGTCAGCGCAGGGTTCCAGATCTGCAGAAGGATCTGCAGGAAGAGGAGCCAGCAGGTCTGATCTGTGGTTCCAGTGGATTTCTCTGAACATTTCCTGGAACTGGAAAGACGACAGGAGGCTGTGGATCAGAACCAAGTTTTATTGAAAGCTTCCAGCAGAACTCCAAACAGGATCATCCCGTTCAGTCCTTCCAGCCGAGTCCCAGCGTCTCGGCGATGAAGGAGAAGATGTGTGTGTCCTCCAGGATGGCCTTCGCCGTGGGCTTTCCCGCTCCGTGTCCGCTGCGCGTGTCCACACGGACCATGAGTGGCTGCTGCTGCTGAGGGCTGCTGCCCACACCGTGCTGCAGGGCAGCGCAGAACTTCAGCGTGTGGAGGGGCACCACGCGGTCATCGTGGTCAGCCGTCAGCAGCAGCACCGCCGGGTACGGGGGGCCGGCGTACGGCGGCTCAGGCAGGTTGTGGAGAGGAGAGTACCTGGAGACAAGCAGGGTGATGGAGGGAAGGTCAGAGCAGGAACCATCAGGATCACAGGAAACTGAACTCTGCTGGGGACTTTAAAGTGTGACTCACCCCACAACAGAAAAAATAAAAGCACTAGAAAGTGGATCTATGGATCACTAGTTTAATGTTTCCTCAGTGCTGCCCTCTATATCTGTCTATAATCCAGATGAAGCTGGATTATAATCCATATATTACAGGCTTTCTCCTTCTGAACGCAGACAAAACAGAAGTTCTAGTCTTTGGACCAGAGTCTCTGAAAAAGAAGCTGATTAGTCAGTCACTTCATTTGGATTAAACTGGTTTCTGATAATAAAGCCTTAAATGGCCAAGCTCCATCTGATATCAGAGATCTGATTGTTCCTTATGTTCCTAACAGAGCACTTCGCTCTCAATCTGCAGGTTTACTAGTGGTTCCTAGAACTTCTAAAAGTAGAATGGGAGGCAGATCTTTTAGTTATCAGGCTCCTCTCCTGTGGAACCAACTACCAGTTTTAGTCCGTGAGGCAGACACTCTGTCTACTTTTAAGGCTAGGCTTAAAACTTTCCTTTTTGATAAAGCTTCTAGTTAGAGTGGCTCAGGTTATCCTGATCTATCTCTATAGTTCTGCTGCTATAGGCTCAGACTGCTGGAGGACATAGGGACCCCTTTTTCATCATTCTGCTTCATTCTATCTCTATAGTTCTGCAGCTGCTGTGAATTGGAGTATAGAAATAAATGGAATTGAAAAGTGGTTCTGATAGAGCTGGTTCTAAAGACCCGGTTGCTGCAGAATGGTTTCTGTACTTGATCAGCCACTGGAACTGTTGGGGGTCGTCAGAGCAGCCGTAGTCGGTGGTCCAGGCGTGGCCGATGGTGAACTTGTGGAACTTCAACATGTCCATGACTCCCACCTCGGCAACCACGCAGCCGAACAGCTCCGGGCGCTGGATCATGCAGGCCGCTGGGAACAGAACCGCCATCATTTAATCCAAACACTGACGGGTCATTCTCCAGAACCTCCTGTAGAACCCCGGACTCACCGACCAACAGGCCTCCGTTAGAACCGCCGTTGATGGCGATGCGGCTGGCGGCGGTGTACTGCTCCTGGATCAGGAACTCGGCGGCGCTCTGGAAGTCATCGAAGCAGTTCTGCTTCTTCCCTAACGTTCCGGCTGCAGACAGGGGAGATGATCAGAGCGGGTCACCATGGTCGACCCAGTTCTGTGGCGGCACCGGTACCTTTATGCCAGGTGAGGCCGTACTCTCCCCCTCCTCGGATGTTGGCCACGGCCAGGACCCCCCCCAGGTGTCTCACAAACAGCAGGTAGGCCACACTGCATCAGGAAACAGAACTCAGAACCTCGTTCTGTTGGAACCAAACCAGCAGCTGATCCGGATCCAATGGGAACCAGCGTTCTACAAACAGAACCGGATCAGAACCGGCTGCAGTCACTCACTTGTAGTAAGGCTGGATGGACGCCTCAAAGCCTCCGTATCCGTACAGGAAGACCGGGTTGGTTCCGTCCCGTTTCAGGTCCTTGGAGTGAACCAGGAACATGGGAACCCTGGTTCCGTCTTTACTGGGATAGAAAACCTGAGAACCGGACCAGAACCGGACAGGACGAGATCAGACTAGTAGAACAACTCTAATGGCTCCGATTGGAGCAGAAAGAGACAGAACCAGAGGAAAGTTCTGAGGCCCAGAATACATCTGGTTCTGCTCAAAACTCCAACAGAACCCGAAGGAGGAGAATCTTTAGTCCAGCCTAAACGTCTGGTCCAGTTTTTATTAGAACCTGAACAGAACCTCAGGGTCCATCTTTATATCTAATGATGAAGACATGAACCCGTCGGAACAAACCGAACCGGGCCGTCCGTCCAGAACCTTCCTCACAGACTTCCTAATTGCAGAAACCTCTTGGTTCTGGTCCATTTCCCACTGTCAGCTTTTTAATTCCAGTTCTGTGGAGTCTGTATTTTTCTCCTCCAGGTGGCGCCGTTCCCACACTGATCAACAGACAGAACATCAAACCTCTGGAGGAACTTGACTTTCTGAGGCTCAGAACCAAACAGGCCTTTGGGTCGTCCGGTACTGAAGTCCAGCCGGTCCCCCAGGCCAGGGGAGAAGAGGGAACATCTAAAGTTCTGCAGAGGAAACCGGACCTGAGGCCTCCTGGTTCTGACCCACTCACAGCAGAAGATCCTGGTCTCATCCTCTCCTGAACCTTCAGTTTAGGAGAGACGGACGTTTCATGGCCCAAAGCCAGCAGAACCATCTGGATGGTTCCAACAGATCGGACCTTCAGCTGCAGAGCAGATTCCAGAGTTCTCCTCAGCTGGTTCTGACCCGACTAGGGCTGCAACTAAGGATTAATAATCTGATAGTCTAAGGTTCCTTAACGTGTATTTTTACAGAATTAAACCAGAAACTAAACTAAACTAAGTTCTGGATTATCGAGCGGACGGACGGACGGACGTTTTTATCTTTAATGCAAAATGTTATATATTTATTTATAATCTTGGTATAATTCCTGCTGTCAGATAAAGGCAGGTTTCACAGTCTCTTCACAGAACAAAGTCCTCTTCACAGGAACCCTCAGAGCAGGAACCTAAAGAGCGAGAACCCTGAGAGGACTCACCTGGCTGGTCCGGAAGTCCTCCTGGTCGATGCCTTTGACCTCCACCTCCCTGAAGACCCGGGGCTCCGGGTTGGAGGTGCTCAGGTCGCAGTGGTAAATGATTCCTGGAACACAGAAGCTGATGATACTGCGTCCTGCTGCTGCATCACCCATTAGGAGAAATGAGGCGGGTTACCTGGAGTGGTGAAGGAGGTGAACTTGTAGAAGAACTCGGAGTGCTTCTTCTTGCAGCTGACTCCAGCGATGGTCCCCACGTCCAGGGGCAGGTCCCTGATGAGCTGACCGCTGCTGAGATCAAACAGCTGCAGGATGTCCTTCACGTCATGGACGTAGTTGACCAGCAGATGGTGCTGGTTCACACAGGAGACGAACCCTGCAGCAGACAGAGGAGAACGGTAACCATAGAAACAGAAGAGTTAAAGCTGCAGTCTGTAACATTGAGAAGAGAGCAGACTTCGAGTGAAAATATGAAGAAAAACAGGTTTCACGCCACTCCCCCACCCTCTCTGCTTCACTCATGCCCCACCTCCAAGCTCCACCCCTCTCACAGCACCTGCGCGGCTACCGCATGCGACCAGAAGCGTCCAAGCAGCGTGTGAGAGCTGTGATTGACACTCCGTCAGACGCTCCTCTGGCTGTGATTGGTTGTTCTGACTCGGCCCGAATTATTCTTTCCAGATTGAAATACAGGCAGTAGGCGGGACCAATTGAAGCAGTTTTTTTCACAGGTTACATATCACATGTACTGCTGTCTGGGCATAGGGACAGTTTTAGCCAATATGACAAAAAAGTGATTTTTAAAAACTTACAGACTTCAGCTTTAAGGTCAGCAATGAAGATGGCAGAAGAACAATGTAGTAACTTCTGGGTTCTCCTAGTTCTTCTGACCAGGCTTCTCCACCATGACTCAGCGGCTGCAGACCATGACTCAGCGGCTGCAGACCATGACACAACGGCTGCAGACCATGACTTGGCAGCTCCAGACCATGACTCAGCTGCTGCAGACCATGACTCAGCGGCTGCAGACCATGACTCAGCGGCTGCAGACCACAACTCAGAGGCTGCGGACCATGAGTCGGCTGCTGCGGAACATGACTCAGCGGCTGCAGACCATGACTCAGCGGCTGCAGACCATGACTCAGCAGCTCCAGACCATGACTCAGCTGCTGCAGACCATGACTCAGCGGCTGCAGACCATGACTTAGCAGCTCCAGACCATGACTCAGCTGCTGCGGACCATAACTCAGTGGCTGCGGACCATGACTCAGCGGCTGCGGACCATGACTCAGTGGGTGCGGACCTTTCACTTTTCAGGACCCGTTCCCTCTTTCAGCCGCATTGCTGCGGCCCGACATGGCGAAAATTTTCATAAAGCTCTGCTGCAACGTGAGGAAAGTGAAAAGGTGGAAGTGCAGCATCACAGCGTACCATGGCCACAGAGGAGGGCCCAGGGAGTCATTCATTCCCAGGACCAGAACCTGCTGGGGGTGGGGGGGGGGGTCTCACCAAGAACATCCTTGTCATCCTGCGGGATCAGCGTCCTCCAGTTCTGTCTGTCCGGGTTCTAGGTGTCGATGTTGATGAGGCGGTACCGCGGGGCGTCCAGGTTGGAGCGAAAGGTGAACAGGCTCCCCTCATTGGTCACATAGGAGTACTGAGCCTCAAAGCTGTCGACCAGCCGGACCCACGGCAGCAGCCCTGCAGGAGGAACCAGAACCAAGACCACAAGTCACTGCAGGCCCATAGGAACCAGAACCAGATGTTACTGCGGGCCCAGATTAACCAGAACCAGATGTTACTGTGGGCCCAGAGGAACCAGAACCAGATGTTACTGCGGGCCCAGATTAACCAGAACCAGATGTTACTGGGGGCCCAGAGGAACCAGAAAAGATGTTACTGGGGGCCCAGAGGAACCAGAACCAGATGTTACTGGGGGCCCAGAGGAACCAGAACCAGATGTTACTGCGGGCCCAGAGGAACCAGAACCAGATGTTCCTGGGGGCCCAGAGGAACCAGAACCAGATGTTACTGCGGGCCCAGAGGAACCAGAACCAAATGTTACTGCGGGCCCAGATTAACCAGAACCAGATGTTACTGGGGGCCCAGATGAACCAGAACCAGATGTTACTGGGGGCCCAGAGGAACCAGAACCAAATGTTACTGCGGGCCCAGATGAACCAGAACCAAATGTTACTGGGGGCCCAGAGGAACCAGAACCAGATGTTACTGGGGGCCCAGAGGAACCAGAACCAGATGTTACTGCGGGCCCAGATGAACCAGAACCAGATGTTACTGCGGGCCCAGAGGAACCAGAACCAGATGTTACTGCGGGCCCAGAGGAACCAGAACCAGATGTTACTGGGGGCCCAGAGGAACCAGAACCACACTGCACCCAGGAAGTGTTGACACCCGGTCTGAGAAGTTTTCACAAACACAGAAACCACAGAGTTTAGTATACAAGAACCAAGAAGGCCTTCTAGCCTTCTAGCCCCATTAGACCTGCTAGCTCTGGGACACCAGATCCACATTAGCTAAGCTACCAGCTAGCTCTGGGACATAAGATCCACATTAGCTAAGCTACCAGCTAGCTCTGGGACATAAGATCCACATTAGCTAAGCTACCAGCTAGCTCTGGGACATCAGAGCCACATTAGCTAAGCTACTGGCTAGCTCTGGGACATAAGATCCACATCAGCTAAGCTACCAGCTAGCTCTGGGACATCAGAGCCACATTAGCTAAGCTACCTGCTAGCTCTGGGACACCAGATCCACATTAGCTAAGCTACCAGCTAGCGCTGGGACATAAGATCTATATTAGCTAAGCTGTTGTTGTCACCATGGAGGAGGTGATTTCATGTCAATGAGGGGATTCAGAGGCTCGGTTGAGCAGCAGAATGATCCGAGGAAGAGGAAGATCTTCAAGAAGTTAGCTCAGAGAACAAAGTTCCCCTTCAGTGATCTACGATAAGAAAACGTGACAAAACCAGTCTGAGCTCCAACTTCTGAGGAAAACAGTTCAGCAGGAAGAACCTTCATTAACTCAGTCACTGCAGAGGGTGACTCCTTTCATTTTCACTTTTCACCACAACATTAGATCACCTCTGCCCCACAGGCCTAAAGCAGGAACCAGTTAGCAGATCGAAGCAGGAACCAGTTAGCAGTCCATTCATCCATCAC
>CM060074.1:43836219-43838719 GCA_030533445.1 Cyprinodon diabolis | reverse complement strand
CATCCATCCATCCATCATCCACCCATCCATCCATCATCCATCCATCCATCATCCACCCATCCATCCATCCATCCATCATCCATCCATCCACCCCATCATCCATCCATCCATCCATCCATCCATCATCCATCCATGCATCATCCATCCATCCACCCATCCACCCCATCATCCATCCATCCATCCATCCATCTATCCATCCATCATCCATCCATCCATCCATCTATCATCCATCCATCCATCCATCTATCCATCCATCCATCCATCCATCCATCCATCATCCATCCATCATCCATCCATCCATCATCCATCCATCATCCATCTATCCATCCATCCATCTATCCATCCATCTATCCATCCATCATCCATCTATCCATCCATCTATCCATCCATCATCCATCCATCCATCTATCCATCCATCATCCATCATCCATCCATCCATCCATCTATCCATCCATCCATCCATCATCCATCCATCTATCCATCCATCATCCATCCATCATCCATCTATCCATCCATATATCCATCCATCCATCATCCATCCATCCATCCATCCATCCATCCATCATCCATCTATCCATCCATCCATCCATCCATCCATCCATCCATCCATCCATCCATCTATCCATCCATCCATCTATCCACCCATCTATCCATCCATCATCCATCCATCCATCCATCCATCCATCATCCATCTATCCATCCATCATCCATCTATCCATCAATCATCCATCTATCCATCCATCCATCATCCATCCATCATCCATCCATCATCCATCTATCCATCCATCTATCCATCCATCCATCATCCATCCATCCATCCATCCATCATCCATCCATCCATCATCCACCCATCCACCCATCATCCATCCATCATACGTCCACCATCCATCCATCATCCATCCATCCATCCATCCATCCATCCATCATCCATCCATCCATCATCCACCCATCCACCCATCATCCATCCATCATCCGTCCATCATCCATCCATCATCCATCCGTCATCCATCCGTCATCCATCCATCCCATCATCCATCAATCCATCCATCATCCATCCATCCATCCATCATCCATCCATCCATTCATCATCCATCCGTCATCCATCCATCCATCATCCATCCATCCATCCATCATCCATCCATCATCCGTCCATCATCTATCCATCATCCATCCATCATCCATCATCCATCCATCATCCGTCCATCATCCATCCATCATCCATCCACCCCATCATCCATCCATCATCCATCCATCCATCCATCCATCCATCATCCATCCACCATCCATCATCCATCCATCCATCCATCATCCATCATCCATCCATCCATCCACCCCATCATCCATCCATCCATCCATCCATCCATCATCCATCCATCATCCATCCATCCATCCATCATCCATCCATCCACCCCATCATCCATCATCCATCATCCATCCATCATCCATCTATCCATCCATCCATCTATGCATCCATCAATCTATCCATCCATCCATCTATCCATCCATCATCCATCCATCCATCTATCCATCCATCTATCCATCCATCATCCATCCATCCATCCATCCATCTATCCATCCATCCATCTATCCATCCATCATCCATCCATCCATCTATCCATCCATCTATCCATCCATCATCCATCCATCCATCCATCCATCTATCCATCCATCATCCATCCATCCATCTATCAATCCATCCATCATCCATCCATCCATCTATCCATCCATCATCCATCTATCCATCCATCCATCCATCATCCATCCATCCATCCATCTATCCATCCATCCATCCATCCATCCATCCATCCATCCATCCATCTATCCACCCATCATCCATCCATCATCCATCCATCCATCCATCTATCCATCCATCATCCATCCATCCATCCATCCATCATCCATCCATCTATCCATCCATCCATCATCCATCTATCCATCCATCATCCATCCATCCATCCATCCATCATCCATCCATCTATCCATCCATCATCCATCCATCCATCCATCCATCTATCCACCCATCATCCATCCATCATCCATCTATCCATCCATCATCCATCCATCCATCCATCCATCATCCATCCATCTATCCATCCATCATCCATCTATCCATCCATCCATCCATCCATCCATCATCCATCCATCATCCATCCATCCATCATCAATCCATCTATCCATCATCCATCCATCCATCTATCCATCATCATCCATCCATCATCCATCTATTCATCATCCATCCATCCATCTATCATCCATCCATCATCCATCATCCATCCATCCATCTATCTATCCATCATCCATCCATCATCCATCTATCCATCCATCCATCCATCATCCATCCATCCATCCATCCATCCCTCCATCTATCCATCCATCATCCATCCATCCATCCATCCATCCATCTATCCATCCATCATCCATCCATCTATCCATCCATCCATCTATCCATCCATCTATCCATCCATCATCCATCCATCCATCCATCCATCTATCATCCATC